>CAUYQV010011341.1:0-70900 GCA_963574575.1 Galagoides demidoff | reverse complement strand
AATAAATTGTGATCTATGTACACCATGGAATATTATACAGCCTTAAAGAAAGATGGAGACTTTACCTCCTTCATGTTTACATGGATAGAGCTGGAACATATTCTTCTTAGCAAAGTATCTCAAGAATGGAAGAAAAAGTATCCAATGTACTCAGCCCTACTATGAAACTAATTCATAGCTTTCATATGAAAGCTATACTCCAATTATAGCACAAGAATATGGGGAAAGGGGAGAGGGAGGGGACAGGAGGGGGGAGGATGATTGGTGGGACCATGCCACATTCATCTTACAAGGGTACATGTGAACGTTTCTAAATATAGAATATAAATGTCTGAACACAATAACTAAGAGGATGCCATGAAAGCTATGTTAACCAGTTTAATGAAAATATTTCAGATTGTATATAGAACCAGCACACTGTAGCCCATGACTGCATTAATGTACATAGCTATAATTTAATTTTTAAAAAAAAGTACAAATTGCATGACTCCATTTATATGAAATTATACAAAACTCTCTATGGCACAGAAAATAAGTGTTTGGCAGGGGCCAAGGCAGTAAGAGAGAAAAATGTTGTAAAGGATCAGGAGAAAATGATGATGGTTATGGAAATGTCCTCTATCTTGACTGTGGCAGTAGTTATATGGGCATAGATAATTGTCAAATTCATTGAACTTTAGGCACTTAAAAAAAATTTTTTTTCAGATAAAAGATGCTAGTGCACTTTAGCTCTGTCACCCAGACTGGAGTGCAATGGCATCATCATAGCTCACTGTAGCCTATATCTCTTTGAACCTCAAGCTTCCTGATGTAGCTAGGACTACAGGCAGCTGCCATCTCACCTGGCTACTTTTTATTTTTCTTTTTGTAGACACAAGAGTTTTGCTATGTTGCCCAGTTTTGTCTGGAACTGCTGGCCTCAAGCAATCCACCCATCTTGGCCTCCCAAAGCACTAGGATTACAGGTGCAAGCCACTCGCCTGACCTGAACTATATACTTTAAATAAATGTATTTTACTTTATGCATTTTATACCTCAAAATTGATTTAAAATTATATTATGACTTCAAACTTTCACTGAACAGGAGAGAATTAGGAAAAAAGAGCAATAAATTTTGTAGTTTCTTTTCTTTGTAGAAGCTGTCCACTACCAATACATACTGTTACTTCTCTGATAGTGATTGATGAATTATAATCAGGAATAGCCACACTTCTAAAATAGCGTATCTGTGAAAACCAAAAATAAAATGATGCCTACTTAGGTAGAGAGTAACAACTCACATCCTAAACCAGTTGGTTAGTCATTTTCCCCACTTTGACTATTGTCATGTAAAGAATTCATTAACTAATTAAACATATACTAGCATGTGATATGTTCCAGATTTTGAAATAGATACCAAGGACACTGAAAAAGGTGACCAAAATACTAACTCTTCCCCAAAAGAATTTCCAACTGAGGCAGAAACAGATATATACAGAAATAATTCCAATAAATACGATAAACACAAAAGTGTGTCCTGAATCATTTATGTACACCAGAATCACAAGGCAATTATTTCAAATTAAATTCTTTATCCTATATCCAAAGATTCTGATCTGTGTAGCCTAGAAGAGGACCTGAAGATTCTATATTTAATGTTTCCCAAGTGATTCCAATGGACCACTTGCAATGGAGTGGTCCAAGGAGCACCAAAGATTACTAAAACCAGCCTAGGATGGCCAGTTTAAAGGAAGTGCTACTTGAGCTGGATAAAGGAAGATGAATAGGAATTACAAAGGCCAGGAGGAGGGTTAGATTCTCAAAAAGTTAAGAATTATATAAACAGTAAAGTGAAACCAAATTAAAAGACAGGAAGTAAAGGCAGTGGGGACTGTCAAGAGTCAGATGATAGAGATTTTTAAATAAGTTAAAGGGATATTTTGAGAGGAGTTGGTCTGACAAGAGACTGGCTGGAGATGACAGGGTCTGTTGTCCATTGCTCAGCCTTTTTTTTTTTTTTTTTTTTTTTTTGCAGGTTTTGGCTGGGGCCAGGTTTGAACCCACCACCTCTGGTATATGGGGCTAGCGCCCTACTCCTTTGAGCCACAGGCACCCCCCCACTTTTTTAAAACAAGGCTTGCCACATCAGTCGCACTTATTAGACCAATCAGTATTTCAGTGCTACAAACTAACTCACAAAACATGAGATACAAGATACACATAGCCAAGACACAGAAATAAAAACCTCAACACATCAAAAGCAGTTGCTAAACGCACTGAGGTCTGACCTTTTGGCTTTACAGCACTCCTGGAGACGACGGTGTGAGGGAAGCTCCGCTCCAGGAGCAGGTGTGGGCACCTATCACATGCTGGGGAAGAAGCGCAGGAGGGAACGCCTAGTAATCACCCAGAGGTAGCACTTCGTCTTTCAGTCCCCTCGCATTGATCTATGACATGCGTCCCAAGTGAGGCCACCGTGGCGACACTTCCATGGGTTCTAGGAAAATGGCTTTGCTCTGAGCCTTATCGGCTCTGGGCTGCCATCTCCACTACAGGCATAAAGCACTCCACCGCAGCAGGTTCCTCAAGTCCCATGGCCAGGTCACCAGTCACATCAAGTCTGTCCACTCCTCTGGAGTCTCCGGAGCCCTACTGCTGATGTACAGCGGAGTTGCAGCTCTTAATCCCACATATCAAAAGGGTTTAGGGTTTTCAGATTCTTGTAGCCAGTCACTTCCACTTCTGCGGGGCTCAGCATCCCTGGGCCTCAAACCCTTATCCATCCTGGGCTGCTCCTTGCAGAAAGCCCTCTCCTTACGGTACTGGCCCTCCGCCCTGGGCCCTGAAGATCTTCTCCTGGCTTCACCCAGCCGCGACCCTTTCTGCTGGTGGGTTAGCCCACCACCATCAACGACCTCAAGGATTGGCCCCTGGAAGCCCCTGACTTTGTTCAGCCTTTGTGACCAACAGCATTGGGAACAGGGGCCCAGGTACTACCGGTCCTTGTGGCCTTCCAGGCCTCACAGCCACACATCGTGCACCAACGGCTTCCAACCACCCCAGCAGTCTCCACTTTCTTTTTAATGACTTCTGTGGTTTCTTACCTCATGTACCCAGCCCAAAAAGAAGCTGCATGGCAAGCATCCAATAGAAATATCAGTAGACTCACTGGCTCAGTTCACAAAACTATCCTGACAAGCAATAGTGAACCCCGCTTTGTGAGTTCGTTAACAGCTTTACCCTTCTGTTTAATTTCTCCTAGACTCTCAACCTTTTGCTCGGTCTTCTGTTCTGTCCCTTCATTTTAATCATGAATACAGGTGTTTATGTCACCTCTGGAGCAAAGTTTGCTCTCAACCTTTGTCCTTCCCGCCTCTCAGCAGTCACTAAGCAAGGTCAGTACGAAGCACTCAGGTTGTCGCTTTCCACAACAGATCCGCATCCAGTGTCCTTGAAGGAGGTTGACCTCAAGGTGACTACCGCTAGAAAACCTTTTAAATTTGAAGATGTAAATCTCTGGGAATACACAAGACCTTTGTCTTATTGGTCACTGTATTCTATCTAGTATGCTGTTGTGTCTTTAAGTATTTAAAAGGAGTCCTACACATAACTCATTTGGAAGGCATATATTTCTGTTGAGTTCAATTATAATTAATTTAAAATACAAACTGAATATTGTAGTCCTTTGAAGTGGTTTAAAAAAATATATACCAATCTTAATGGAAGACATAGGAAGAGATTCACCCAGAATAGATGCTTTGCAAGTTTTTCTTAGGCAATATAATGTTGACTTACAACGTTTAGAGGATTTGCAGTGGGGTGGGGAGGGGTTATAGCTAATTTAGTTTAGTTTTGGGATTTGTTTTAGAAGATTTTAATCCTTTTCAGAGTGTGCACCAAAACACAAGTACTGTTTTTATGCTGATAGATGACAAAAAACATATTCTCTTGGCTAATGGCTAAAAACTTAAAGCAGTTTTATGAGGTATATAGGTTTATGTGTGCTTAAACTTGACCTGAAATACCTTCCTGAAAGTATTATGCTGACTATCTCTTCAGTTTACTGAATACCTAGTTTTATCAGACACTGACTTGGAACTTCAGGGTACACCATCAGTCCACATTTTTCTTGCTCCTGAGTTTGATTCTTTTATAAAGCCTTCTCTAACGTCCATCTCCACCCACAATTCATCTTCCCCTCCTCTGAAATCTTCCAAACCCTTTATTTGAACCTTTCTTTTCCTTCCCTATTATGCCTTTGAACCTAAAATTCTAGGTTAGAAGAATATCAAAACAGAAACATGAGCACAAAGAAAAATTCAAATCTTAGGGAAAAGCACCTTGCATGGGGTATGGCTTCTGAATTCTTTAATATTGGGATGAGAGCTCTTGATTCCTATGTTTCGGAAGCAAGATTTTGACAGTATATTTTGATAATATACTGTCAAAATATCCTCTGACAGTATGTTTTTCTACTTATCTGTTTCACAGACATTATACTTCTTAAAATGGCATAGCCAACAAGCATTTACTGATACTTTCAAAGTGCCTGGATTGCCCTGCAAATCATAACATGTAAAAGTCACCCATTTTGCAGATTCAAAGTCAGAAGTAAGAGAACTAAGAACCCTCAATTCAAGAATGCATTAATGGATGAAGGATAAATAATTTGGTTTGATATTTAAGGCATGAATAAGTATCAGGAAACTTAAACTCTTACAAGGTAGGTAGCTTTTGCTATATGTGTACTTCTGAATTTAATTTTAGAAAGTCCATAGCCATCAGAAAATCAGAAAATAATATGAATTTTCATGAAGCCTCTGGTCTAGTTTAGTTAGACTAGCAAAAAACTGGGTCCAAAAGTACTGCATCCACCAACTATATCACTTTTCCAAAGGCAAAAGAGGTTTGTGTTTGGAATAGCTAAGAGGGGGGAATACAGTTCTATAACATTTTTCTGTAGTGTTTCTTCATCATCCTACTGTGCGTGTCCCTGCAACCACATCACTAACACTTTTTTTTTTTAATTACAACAGCTTTTAGTCTTGTGACCTTTGGTTTTCATCTGTTCTATATATGGTTTGGGAACTAATAGTCTAGAGTTCCAATTAGTTAAGTAATAGAGCATGATGGATCTACTAGCAAAGATTTAGCAATAGATATGAAAAAGTTCAAGCACTGGGACCAGAAGTTTCACAAGACCAGGTTCTCATGCCAGATCTCTGTGGCTATACTTCCTGTTTGTTCTGAGTCAGAGCTACTGGGAAAAATATCTCTTCTTGTGGTAATGGTACATGACATTTTAATAGTAACAAAGAACCAGATATTGTAACATCATCTGAGATCATTTGATGTTTGGGGGAAAAGCTACTGCTTCTTTCTCTTTCTTCAGCTGAATTTTTGAAAATGATAATCTGAAAATATACCAGACCCATTTCAATCATTTTGCTACTATTTAATATGGCTTTAATGCATGTTGAAATAACAACCTAGTAGAAGAGATAGCACATAAATAGCAATGTTCTGGATATGAGTCAATATATGATAAGTGGAATATAAGTTGAAACAAAATAAGCACAATTGGTAGCCAGGGAATAAGGGTTACTCAAGGGTGAGCTAGACTCTGTAGTGACTGTTGAAAGGTGATGGACAGGTTTTATACTGAAGACTTACGCTTGGTGTGGAAGAAAGGAAGCATAATGAGAATCAGGAGAATAATATAAATAGAATTATGCATATCAAAGACCCAGTCCATCTGTATGAGAATTAAGAGAAGAACAGATGAGACATTACACTAGTTTTATTTGTTGTCTCTGAAAAGTAAAAGCAGATAGAGGACAGAGAGTTGGAGCCAAGTTAATAAATCTGAACTTCACTCAGTCACTCACAAAAGGCATTGTAGGGTAGTGGCAAAGAGCTTAGGTGCTACTCCTTCATTCCCACACATCCTGTACTGAGAAGAGGGCAACCTTGGATTCCAGGCATCACATCTCAGGTACTGTGTGTTCTCGGATGAGTTGCTCAACTGTAAGGTTCAGGGTTCTCTATAGTTAAATGATAATACTAGTTACCACATAAGATTCTTATGAAAATTAATTAAGTCTACTCATGTAGAGCATGAATTACTCAGAACAGTGCCTTATATGTAGTAAGCCCTTCATATTTTCTAACTATTATTGAGCAGCGAAATAATGTAACTGAAATGAAGTACTATGAACACAAGATTTGGGTAGGTGTTAAAATATATTGGAGAGGGGTGACTCTGTTAGAAATGAGACCAACAGAGAAAATACCACCAATTTCTTAAGCATGTAGTAATTTAAGGCCAAAACTAAGGTAATAGCAATGGGAAGGCAAAGAAAGGGAAAGATCCAGAAATAGCCCAAAGGTAAATATTCCACATGGGAAAATTTCCACTGATTGTGTATGGGAGACAATAACAAGGAATAAGTCAAGGATGACTGGGAGATTTCATTACTGAGGAAATGTAGCTTCTTTTTTTTTTTTAATTCAGGAATTTAGTTAGGAGACTGAAAGACATTTTGAAAGAGAAGAGTCATTAGTTCAGTTCTAAGCATGATGAGTTTGAGACGCATATAAGAACTATAAAGGAAAATGTCCACTTGACTCTTAACAATGCAGAATAGGTGTTTATGAAAGAGAGGGATGGAAGGAAGTATAAACTGTCAGACTAAAGGTGAAAAGACACAATATGCATGAGTAGGGTATTAGATGAAGAGAGAAGGAAAAGAGAGAGCCTGAGATATGACTCTGGAGAACGTCAATCTTTGAAGCAGAGAGTAAAAAGACTAACCCACATTTTCAGGGAAGGAATCATCTGAGGTAAGAAAGGAGCACTCTTACAGTGGCCAAAGAATAACACATTCTAAGATGCATGCATTAGTTATCAAGGGGTAATTTCTAGGGAATTAATAAAATATTATTATTAATAAAATGGACTGCATTTATGTACTAGAAGTTCATTGGTTCTTCTTGAAAACAGATTCAAAATAACAGTGAAAAGAGAAAGCAACTTGCAGGGACTAAAGGAATAAGTCATAATAGGTAAAGGCATCATGTATAGACCACACTTTTTTCTTTTCCTTTTTCCTTTTTTTATTTAAGTGGATTTAGGGTATACAAGTGGATTTTTGTTACATGAATGAATCACATAGTACCCCTGAATAGGGTTCACTACACCCAATAGGTAATTTATCATTCCACACTCCACCACCTACCCTCCTTCTTTGGAGTCTCCAATTTTTACTATGTCACTTATTATAACCATGCATACTCACTGCTTAGATCTCACTTACAAGTAAGACCGTGTGATATTTGAGTTTTTTTCCCTGGGTTACTTCCCTCAGAATAATGGCTTCCAGTTCTATCCAAGTTGCTTCAAAAAAAATTATTCCATTCTTTTTAATGCCTGAGTAGAAGTCCATGGTACATACGTGTGTGTGTGTGTGTCTGTGTGTGTGTAGCACATTTTCTTTATCAGTTGGTGGCATGTAAGTTGGTTCTGTATCTTTGAAGTTGTGAATTGTGCTGCAGTAAACATATAGGCACAGATGTCTTATTTATAAAATGAGATCTTTTCCTTTGGGTAGATATCCAGCAGTGGGACTCCTGGATTGAAAGGTAGATTTGGTTTTAGTTATTTGAAAAATCTCCATGCTATTTTCTGTAGAGGTAGTATTAATTTATATTCCTGCCAGTAAATACAAGCATTGCTTTTTCCATGGATCCATACCAACATCTATTATTTTTTACATTTTAATAATGGCCATTCTGAGAGGGGTAAAGCAGTAACTCATTGTGGTTTCTATTTGCATTTCCCTGATCATTAGGAATGTTGATCATTTTTTCAAAAGTTTACTGGTTATTTGTATAAAAGTAGAAACACAAAGGAACAGGATAGAGAACTCGAAAATAAACCCACATACCTGTAGCCAACTAATCTTCAACAAAGCTGATAAAAGCATAAACTAGGAAAAGAACTTCAGTTTAATAAGTGGTGCTGGGAAAATTGGAGCGTCACAAGCAGAAAAATGAAACTGGACTCCTATCTCTCACCATATACAAAAATTAACTTAACATGGATTAAAGACTGAAAATAAGAGCTAACACTATAAAAATCGTAGAAGAAAATAGGAAAATCACATCTGGACATTGGCCAAGGCAAAAAAAAAGTTGTAACTAAGACCCCAAAAGTAAATCCAACACAAATAAGTAAATGGTACTTAAAATAAACTAAAAAGTTTCTGTGCAACAACAGAAATAATCAGAGCAAATAGAAAACCTACAGAATGGGAGAAAATATTCACAAACTATATCTGATAAACGACTAATATGCAAAACCTACAAGAAACTCTAACAAATTAGCTAGACCATACTTTTAGGACATAAAATGGTTAACCTAAAGGAGATTAAACAGTGATCTTAAAACAGCAGAAGGCCCACGAGGTGATTAAATTTGGTATGGATTTTTTTGTTGACTGTTAAGGCAAGGGTGTAAAGATGATATGTGTGGACGCCTACAAGTGAGAACAGAATCTCAACCAATCAGAACTTAGCTGGCCTGCATAAGACATACCTGAAAAAAAGGTAAATAAGCTGTTTTCAAAGACTGGAAGACCTAAGAATGTCTATAAGAAAAAAAAGAAAGATCCAGTAAAAATGCAGAAAAGTGCTGATGTGAGAGAGAAAAGAAATCATAGATTAAACAATTTTATGGAAGAGGTTAAAAAATAGTGGTAAAGAGAGCACAAACGACAATTTTGTCATGAAGAGACACATTTTATTCCTGTGATAAGAACAAACAAAAGCAGCAATCAAGAGGAAAGTGAGGTCACAGAAAGCAGCAGCAGAGAGAACTGAAGAGGGAGAAAACATCCTGTAGCTCACATTGGCTGACACCCCAGGAGGAGCAGAGGTCTTCTGCTTAGAGTGAGGGAGAGGTGCTGAGATTGGAAGTCAAAAGCATAGAAAACCTAAAACAGCTGTCATGAGCAATACAATAAGAATTTAATAAGCAATAAATAAAGAAAAGAATTGACAAATAGCATTAAGAACCCAAGTGAGGTTAGAGAGCACGAATTTGCTGTGGACCAAATGTGCAGTTTAGTGACTTTCCATAACACCAAAAAGGTTGCATCATCTTATTGACTCATCAATTGTTCCTCAATGCATACTTTCCTTTTTGTTTTTTTTTTCCAATCTGCTTAAATGAATCCAGAAATGAGTTAACAGCCCAAATCCACAATATGTGTCAAAATTATACATAGAATTGTTACCAGAATTTCTCTCTTCAATAGGTCCTGGGTCTCAGGGATTTGAGGAATAAACCTATGGACCACAGATCAGTGGTAAGACAGGTTTTTATTAGAAAGGAATACAGGGCGGTGCCTGTGGCTCAAGGAGTAGGGCGCTGGCACCATATACCGGAGGTGGTGGGTTCAAACCCAGCCCTCGTCAAAAAAAAAAAAGATCTAACACATCCCATACATAATTTGGGTGGTGTCTGTGGCTCAAAGGAGTAGGGCACCAATCCATATGCCAGAGGTGGCAGGTTCAAACCCAGCCCTGGCCAAAAACCACAAAAAAAAAAAAAAAGAAAGGAATACAGAAGTTAAAAGCACCAGAGCTCCTGACAAGAGGAAAGACCAAGTGCGGAGTCTCTACATGGGCTCTTTATCTAGAGGTATTAGGTCTTGAGAATTACACTTTGGCCAAGACTTTGCAAATAGAAACACATTTTCGGTGTTAATGAGTGTTATCAACAAATGAATTAATGCAGTCCCTCCAGCTTAGGGCAAAAGGTTAGGCAAATTCCCTACATGAAATTGCCCAACCCTAGAAAAACTGGGGTCCCCTGTTCAGCCCTGAATGGGGGAACCCTCTATCAATTCTCCCTTTCCAAATAGAAACTAACTGCTGTGAGGAAAAAAGGACAAACACTCAATCTTACTGCTTCCTGCTGAACCAGGCAATGATAGAAGTGGGCAGTTAGGGTTTCTCCAGAGCGTGATTCAGGGATCTGTAATAAATCTGGCCTTGGACTAGAATCATCTTTACTGTTTGTAGCCTGATGACATCATCTCTGGAAGACACAAATCTGGTTAGCATATTAAAAGATAAGGGTAGAAGAGGGAGAGAAGGGGGGTTAATTATAGTGCTATTATTATCAGGTTGAAAATGATAAAGTCAGTGATTTCAAAAGAAAACTACATTAACACTTTCCTTGCTGGTTTCTAAATAATAACTTCAAATTTTCTTTAAGCTCACAGGTGTAGGTGGACTGTGGTTGATTCTCTTCATGGTCTGCTTCTGTAGGAGGTGGTGGGTACCAGGATTTTACTTGTGAATGATTTATCCAGGAATCTATTCCCATAACTTTTTTTTTTTTTTGAGACGGAGCCTCAAGCTCTCCCCCTGGGTAGAGTGCCATGGCATCACAGTTCATAGCAACCTCCAACTCCTGGGCTCAAGTGAGTCTCCTGCCTCCGCCTCCCAAGTAGCTGGGACCACAGGCGCCTGCCACAACGCCCGGCCATTTTTTGGTTGCAGCCATCATTGTTGTTTGGCGGGCCCCGGCTGGGGATTCAAACCCACCACCTTAGGTTTACGTGGCTGGCGCCTTAGCCGATTGAGCCACAGGTGCCGAGCCTATTCCCATAACTTTAACAGCTGTAGAACAAGACAAGATAACAGGACCCCAAGTTGGGGTAAGGGAAGGTGAATTGGAGGGAAGAGTTTTGATCATAACTAGATCTCCAGGAGAGAAAAGCTCTTTTAGTGTTGAATGTGAAAATGTAATCAGGAGGTTAATGATTTATTGAAGTTTAGCTTAAAAAGTAATATATTTTACTAATAATAAATCATTAGTTAAAAAGGGCCTTTGGTATAATAACTCAAATGGGCTATAACTGAGTTTCTAAGGTAAATTTCTTATTCTAAGGAAAAAAATGGAAAGTAATTTAGGGCTCGCGCCTGTGGTTCAATCGGCTAAGGCGCCAGCCACGTACACCTAAGGTGGCAGGTTCGTATCCCCAGCCCGGGCCCGCCAAACAACAATGATGGCCGCAACCAAAAAATAGCCGGGCGTTGTGGCGGGCGCCTGTGGTCCCAGCTACTTGGGAGGCAGAGGCAGGAGACTCGCTTGAGCCCAGGAGTTGGAGGTTGCTGTGAGCTATGATGCCATGGCACTCTACCCAGGGGCATAGCTTGAGGCTCCGTCTCAAAAAAAAAAAAAAAAAAGAAAAGAAAGTAATTTAGTCCAAGGGTGATGAGTGTCTTGAGTTAGCTTTCATAACTATCCTTTGATTTTTATCATTCATTTTCTCTACCTTTCCAGAGTATCGGGGCCTCCAAGAACAGTGTAGATGGTATTTTATGCCAAGGGCTTTAGATACTCCCTGTGTAGTAGCTGCTTTAAAGGCTGGCCCATTATCACTTTGAAAATTCCAAGGGGGTTCAAACCTGGAGATAATCTCATGTACTAAAGCCTTCACAACCTCCTGGGCCTTCTCTGTCCTTCAAGGGAATGTTTCAACCCCATTAGTAAAAGTATCCACAAATACTAGCAAATATTATAGACCGTGTGCCTTAGGGAGATGAGTAAAATCTGTTTGCCAATCTTCACCAGGATATTTACCTTGTTTTTGTATACCTGGGGGAGCTAGAAGGTGATTTAAAGTATTGTTTCTCTGACATACTTCACAAGTCCTTATTATCTGTTTTATAGTTTTAAATAAGTTTTTTTCCATTAAAGAGAGCTTTAACCATTTAATAGGTATTTTCAGTGCCAAATGAAAAAACTGTTGTAAAGTTTTAAGTATTTTCCATTGACTTGCAGCAGTTAATAGCAAAAGTCCACTTCTATTTTGTAGCCATCCTGAAGGAAGTAGTGAATAGTCTCTGGACAAAGCCTGTTCCATTTCTTTTTGGGTTTATTGAGGTGCATGATTTTCAAGTGGTCCCTCCCAAATAAGGGATGCCACAAGAGTAATTTTTCCCTTCTGTGCTGCCACTTTAGCCTCCTTATTGGTAAGTTGGTTACCTTCAGAAATATCATTGAGAGGTTTTTGGTGTCCCTTACAATGAATAATCGCTACTCTTTCTGGAGCATGAATAGCTTGTAATAACCGATTTCATGATGATATTTTGTAGAGGAGCCTTTGGAAATTAAGTATTATCTTTCCTTCCAAAATGGCAGCATGGGCATGTGAAGTGAGGAAAGCATATTTTGAATCAGTGTGTATATTGACTCATTTGTCTCTCCCAATCTCTAAAGTACAAGTCAAAGCTATTAGCTCAGCTAATTGTGCGCTGGTTCTTGAAGGGAGAGACCCACTTGCAACTACAGCATACTGAGTAACTAAAGCACAGCCTGCTTTGCAAGTTCCTTGTTCTATGAAAGAACTTCCATCTGTATACAAAACTATGTCAGGATTAGGTAGGGAGGTTTCTTGTAAGTCTTCTGTAGCTGCATAGGTCTGTGCTATAATTTGTTGGCAATCATGCCCTATTTCTTCATTGGATTCAGGGAGGAAAGTGGCGGATTCAAAGTGGTAGGGGTGCATAATTGTAGCACCAGACCTTCTAATAACAAGGCTTGATATTTAAGAATTCAGTTATCTGGTAACTAAAGATTGCCTTTTGAATTTAAAAGTCCAGTAACATCATGAGAAGTTTAAATAATTAGGTCTCTTCCCAAAGTTAGTTTAATTGACTCTGGGATCAAGAGGGCCATAGCTGCTACAACGTGCAGACAACTGTGACCATTCCTTGACCACATGTCAATTTCTTTACTAAGATAAGGTACAGGTTGCAAAATAGGACTCCAGTGTTGGGTCAAGACTCCTACAGCAATTCCAGTCTATTCTGTAATGTACAGACTAAATTGTTGTCCAATAGGAACATTTAAATCTAGAGCCCGTAAAAGAGCATTTTGTAACTGCCAGAATGTCTTGTCTTCCCCTGGTTCGCATTCTAGAGTGACCAGGTACTCCTTTTGAGCATTTTAAAAGAGTAGAGTGGTCTATCTATTTCAATATATCCAGAAATTCAGAGTCTACAAAAGCCTATATTTCCTCAGAAGCCTCGAAGCTGTCTGAGAGTTCAAGGTGTAGGGTGAACCAATATTGGTTCTATTCTTTCTTTACCCAAGGCTCTCTTTCCCTGTGAAAGTTGGAGACCTAAATAGTGCAATTTAGGCACACATAATTGGGCTTTAGCCTTGGAAACTTTGTACTCATAATCAGCTAGAAAGTTTAATAGAGCTTGAGTAGCTTTGTGGCATTCCTCTGCATCTGGTGCTCCCAAAAAGTATGTCATCTACAAACTGAATAAGAGTCACCGTATTTGAGAAACAACTCACGTCTTGGGCTAAAGCTTGTCCAAACAAGTGAGGGCTGTCCCCTACATCCCTGAGGTAACACAGTCTATGTAAGCTGGGTGTTGGAGTCAGAGAGGTCTTCAAAAGCAAAAAGGTACTGGGAATTCTCATAAAGATGAATGCAGAAAAAGGCATTTTTTAAGTTTAGGACTGTGAAACAGGAAGCTTTTTCAGGGATTTGAGATAATAAAGTATACAGATTGGGAACTATAGGATAGAGAGGAATGAGTGTTTCATTTAGAATGCAAAGGTCTTGTACTCGTCTCCAAGTCCTGTTTGGCTTTAGCATTCCTAGGAATGTTACATGGACTATTGGAAGGTATCATAATTTCTGTCACTTTAGAGTCTGTATTATGGGTATTAGCCTATTCTTAGCTTCTGCTTTTAAAGGGTACTATTTTTGATTGGGATAGATGGTGGGATTTTTTAACTTAATTTGGACTGATTGAATATATTTTGCCCTTCCCAACTGTCCCTTGGTAGCCCAAACTTCTGGGTTAATTTCTGTCTCTAATGAGGGAAGGCATAGTATAAGTTCTTTCCCCATATTTATATAAATGGTTGTTCCCCCTTTAGTTAGTATGTCCCTCCCCAAAGGAGGAACAGGTCTTTCAGGCATGATTAGGAAGACGTGAGAGAACAGCCAGTCACCCCAATTGCAGCAGAAAGACTGAGAGAAGAATTTGATAACCATCTTTCCAGACATCTGTATAGTTACAGATTTGGGAGATTTCTATTCCCAGGGTTAGAGAGGAGTATAGAAAAGGATGCTCCATTGTCCAGAAGAAATTTTGTCTCCTGGCCCTCCACTATGAGGCAGACCCCAGGCTCTTGAGGGGTGATGGCACAAGCTGGATCTGTGAGAAACTGCCCCAGGTACCCTTAGTCCAGTTCTGGGGCTTATGGGGCACTGTCCTAGGAGGCCTTCATCACTAGGACAGGTTGCCCTCCAGTGGTCACCCTTGCATTGTGGACAGGGGTGGGGTGGCTTGCCCAATAGGTGGTGCTTCTGGGGACAACTTTCATGAAGTGGCGAGTCTGACCACATTGGAAACACTTGTTCTTAGCTCCTCTGGCTTCCCTCTGCCCCTGAATGGTGCCCATTTGTTGGAGTGCCATTGCTAGAGTTGTCATTCTGTTTTTTATACCTACTCTCTCTTTCCTCCCCTTTCTCCTGATCTTGACTATAACAGACCACTGTGGCCATTTTAATAAGATTCTCCAAGTTATGATCTGGGCCTAGAGCCAATTTCTGGAGTTTTCTTCAGATGTCTGGGGCCACATGAATGATAAATTTATCTTTTAAAATAATTTGGCCCCCTAAGGAGTCAGGTGTCAACTGAGTGTGTTTTCTCATTGCCTCCCTAAGACTCTCAAGAAAAGCTGAGGGAACTTCCATTTTGTACCTGATAAATAGTAGACAACTTAGAATAATTCATAGGCTTCTTCTTGGATCAACGTAAATCTTCCAGGATACATGTTAGAAAATGTTTGTGCCACCAGTCACCTTGTTTCTCAGGGTCCCATTCCGGATCCTCAAAGGGAACTGCCTGGCTTCCCATGGGGTATCTGTCTGCTTCCTCAGAGGACATGCTGCTATCAGTATTGGACCTGAACCACAAATCACCCCCACTTTCTAGCTTTATCCAAGACTTCATTTTTCTCATTTAAAGCTACAGTTTGATCTAGTAGTAGAAGTATATCTCTCCAAAAGAGGTCAAAGCTTTGTCTTAACCCTTGGAGAACATCTGTAACATCTGTATACCTATCTGGGTCATCAGAAAAGTTTCCTAAATCAACTTTAATTTGTTTTCAATCTGCCAGAGAAAATGGAGTAAATGCTTGTGCTTTTCCCCTTTCACCACCCATAGTCTCAACCAAGGATCACAAAGGATGCAGTCGTTTTCTGAGGGTCCCAACAGGACCAGGTCCCAACTTTTGAAACAGATTCTTGGGGGTTTCTAAAGGCATGGAGGAAGGTGTGGAAGAAGTAGATGGTGGTTTTGAACAGTAGTGACAGCATCTCTCTCAGGAATTGCTTGCCACTTGGGGAATTTATTATAGCTAGGAGAGCTGGATCTGTCTGACAGCTTTTCACAGTTGGGGTTTGTCTCTGAGAAAAAAGAAAGTTTGCACATAGGGCATTTCAGACCACTTCTCTTCTTGTTTACAAAAATGATCTAACTGAAAAATGGTATCATAATTTAGAGTTACCCTCTGCTGGTCATTGTTCACCATTGGACAGGTCATACTGAGGCCACGCCTGGGTGCAGAAGAAAGCCTTATATTCTTTTTTCAGCATCTGGGGAGCAAACATGTCCCAATGCTTCCAAATACAACCCAACAGGTGTTCCCTTGGTGAGAGGAAATGTTACCCATCTGTGGGAAAGAACAAATATACAGTGTCTTAATCAATCCCATCCTCTGACCAACCCAGGAATACAGAGATTGGCTGGAATCCTCTGACCTACCAGCCAAACAAAAAAAAGCATCCCACCAATACTTGGGGAAGAATTCCTGAGGAGAGTGGCCTCCTCTAGCCCCTGCACTTGTCTGGATTTAGCCACAATTACCAGTGTAGCACTCTTACCCACCAGATCTCCTGTGCTTATTATTTGCCAGCAGCACAGCCTGAGAAATCAGGTATCTGGGAGCCTGTCCCACCTGATACAAGTTCTATGCCTGCCATTGAGTATATGCCTGTCAATCAAAAGTGGGAGTGAGCCCCGCCCTGGAGAAAATGGCTATAAGGTGCTCACAGGTGATAATTTTTACAAGCTTCATCCAAATTCCCAGTAACAAAGGGAAATAGACTTCTTATCATGAGTAGGTCTTAAATTAAGGTGGTCAGATTTTAACATTGGTAAAGCGGGATACCATGGGGTGGGGTGTTCTTAATTAAAAATTTGGTCTATATGGAGCAACAAAAATTTTCATAGGATGCAAAAATAGTATTGTAATATATATATTTTAAATTTCAACATAAATACAATTTACAAATATAATACATTTTTAAAAATTATGCATAGGGCGGTGCCTTTGGCTCAAAGGAGCAGGGTGCTGGTCCACCTAGGCGACCTTGCCCAGAAGGGGAGCAGAGAGTTTACATTAGTCTTTTCATTTCCAAATGAAGTTACATTAACCTCTTCATTCCCAAATAGAGTTACATTAACCTTTTCAGCAGCTGAAAACTGTATATTCCCTTCCCTTGTCCCACCTCCATTCCCTAGCATGTTGTGCATTCTTTCCAAAAATTGAGACTTTTTAAAAATACTGTGGGACGTGGGACAAATTGTTAAAAATCGGGACTATCCCGCCAAAAGCAGGACATCTGGCCACCTTAGCTTAGTGGCACAACTGGCCCCGGGCAAGAACCAGTGTTCCGGCTAAAGCTGACACAGGGCGATGAAAGCTAAAGGTTCCCTTCTCGGGTTTGAAATGTTTACATTGAATTGCAATTTGGAGAAGTTTCAGGCTTGACTTGCTTGATAGAATTGTGGCAGTTTGTCCACAGTTCTCTATATGTGGGGCACAACTTTTAATGAAAATAAATCTTTCATTTTTATACACAGTTTTATTAATATTTTTCTTTGTTATTTGTTGCTTTGATATATACAGAATCTCTCCTTATTCATCTCCTAATAATTGACACTGTTGATAGTTTTTACCCTAAGATTTTATCCCTGTAAAACTTACATTAATGTGTTTTGCGAGGTGAGGCTTTAACATTTTTCAATTTAACATTTTAGAATTATTAGAGCAAAGAAGCTCCTTACACGCAGTTTGTTCACACATCACACATATACATAACTAGGTATTAGGAATAATATAATTCAAAACTTTCATCCTAGTTTTCTTTTGTGATTTTTTTAAGTCATTTAAACTTTCCCCTCGAAATGTGGTTCAGAAAAGAGGCAAGAACAGCAGCCTCAGCCCTCTTCATTGGTCGCCAATAGCAACTGTGTATTAAGCGTCCACTGTGTCAAGGTAAGAGAGACAGAAGTCTAAGGCTGTCTATGACTGCTAGAGTACTGCAGTCTGGTAAGAGATAGACTCAGATTTGAAAGCCACATGTGCCGCCTCCTCCCGCTGTGCTGACTGTTTCACTCCCAGTCTGGGGGAGCTAAGACCCTCCTTCTGCGAGCAGCAGGCAGTCAGATGGCAATGCCTCCTGGGCCCCAGGGGCATGAGGCTCCCCCACCCCTGGTCCTTCTTCCTTCTAGTCAGTTGCCAATTGGGAGAACAGAGGAAAACTGTTGGTGCCACGATGTGCTGCAGGGCCATTGGGGGCTTGCCGGGTGGCAGGAGGGGCTGCAGCTCTCCAGCACCCTGTAGTGTGAGCGCAGAATCTCAATGCCTGTACTGTAAGCAGAGCCCACCTCATTCTTGGTTTCCCCTTCTTCACTCCTAGTTCCTCTCCTAGAGCCTCCCTCAGGCAGCCTCACAACACTGTGAACTCACAGCCCATAGGCTGGTATTTTTGATTGTTTTGTACTCTGAAAAATACAGCAAATTGTTTCAGTCCTGGGCAGCCTCACTTGATGCCCAAGCATCTTTCCTCGATATAACTCTTAATTCGACGGTAGGTTGGTTGGTTTCCTTCCACTAATCTAGAAAAACATACCAGGCCCCTGTGGTCAAAACTTAGTGTAAGAACTAGGTAAGTTCTTCCCATATATCTGCTAGACGCCAGCTGGTGCCAAGCTGACCTGTCTGATTTTCCCACGTCCTTATCATCTGGGCTCTGCTTTTAGTATGAGCCTATTTTCTAAAAGATTTCTAGGTCTCCTTATTTTGGAAATAACATTTATATTTGAATTTATGAATGTATTGTCTATCCGGCCCCTCACTCAGAGTCTGAAGTACACAGGCCAAGGAATGAGGGTTCTAGCGTGACGTGTTAACACCCACCACATGGGTGCTCAGGCCTGAGGGACTCTGTGACCTTCGTTTATTCTGCATGACTGCATGTGAGGTAGGAATATTATTTTTGCCAGCGCTCAAAAGAGTGACATCTCAGACCTCACAAGGGGAGCACTGGAGCTTGTGAGTGATGTTTCCATTTGCAAGGTCCGGAGATAGAATGCTCAGAGGTTTGTTAGAGGCCTGACTTGCCGTGGAAAATAGCCTTGTTCCAGAGGGACGTTGCCTCCTGGGCCTGTAACCCACCTCTGCCTTAGGTTTTCCTCCTTTTCAGCAGTGAAGTTGGCCTGCCTGACTCCAGCCATTTCAATAGGAGTATCCTTCAGACATCAAATCTCAGAGCCAGGAGGCAAAATATGGAATTCTTTCTCCTCTCCTTTCCTCTGTACCCTCGGTGCTGGCTGGACTCCAGCCACAGCCATCTGCCATTACACTCTGTGTCGTGAGCTCCAGTGCCAGGGCCTTGTGAAATGGTGTTCTGACCTGGGTGAGGTTAAAATCAGTGCCATCCTGTGCCCACTCCCTCCCATCTACCTTATGCCTCCCGAGGAGCAGACCACACATATGGCTCAGAACAAGTCTGTCACCCGGTGAGTATGACAGTGCAGAAGGGCAGGGCGGGGTTTCCCCTCGGTGGCCCGGTACATTTGCACGTGCCCACAGCTGAGCAGACCCCATTCTTCCTCCAGGCTGAGAACTGTATCAGAAGCAGGACTGTTTAGGCTCCAACTGTGCTCCCCCATGTGTCTTCAGGTTCCTGCAGGCTTCTGTGGCAGAGGGAGGAATCCTGTCGGAAAATGTGCCCTGAATGAGAATGTGCCTGTGAACGTTGCCGCCGCTGGTGTCTGAATTCCTGCCCTGCTCCTTACAAAGCAGACTGATTTCTCTTTCCCAAAACTAATGTGATAACCATGGTACAAATTCTTCTCCACAACTACTTAAGCTGCTTCTCAGTGAAAGTAGAAAAATGAGGCTTTCAGAATTCACTTTTACCCAGAGACTTTTCAAATTAACTGTAGCCTAATTTCAAAAAGAGAACCTGTCCTTCTTGAAGAAGTCACCTCCAAACGAATTTGGCTTTGTCTAGTGGCTCTGCCAAGCTTTCTCTGCGAGACTCTTGCTGTGTACAGAATAATAACTGTCAGATAAATGGGTGGTTTCTGTTGGAGTCCTCGGGGGTTTTCACATCATTACACAGGATTAAGAAAGCAAAATAAACTAAATAGAAGATGGATTCTGACCCTCTCAGGAATTTGTTCTTGTCAGGATTCTAATATCCCTAGAGATAGAAAATTGGATTAATGAGTCTTAGCTATGCACATATTCCATTAAGGGTGATAAGCTCAGGTATATTGACACAGGAAGTCCCTCCTGCAGATAGATCTTAGAGCCCTAAGAGGGTCTCTCCTGTCCCTCTACCTTGAACATTTACCATCTGGACACAGCAGCTTTCGCTAGTCAGTGAGTTAATGCCAAGGCCACATTTTCAGTAAGACCCCAAATCTTGATGTCACAAGACTCCCACTTATGGACTAGCAAGGCTATATTTGTAAAAACCCGAATGTCCTTAGGTCACACCCACACTTGGGTTCTCTTTGCCAAGGAAAGTGGGCTCCAGAAGGACCTGATGTCAGAGCACCTACAGCCACCCTCATGCACAAGTGCTCCATGGCGTGGTCTCACTGTCCCTGCTACCTGCTGACCTGCGAGTCACCCTCAGTCTCCCAGACCCAGCTCCCATAGCAGGTGTTCAACAACAAGGATAACTCTTAGTGACAACGTGCTCAGCAAGGTCAGCAGCAGCAACAGCACCAAAGAAAGAAAGGTCTTCATACTTCATAGAATATTTTGACTTGAAATTACATCTACAGATCCAGGTATCCCAAATTTACAGGGAATGAGAATTTTCTTCTTTGTTAATTTCTCGAAATATGTATGGGGGATGCAGAAACCAAAAAATTCCTTAGCTTCACAGGTGTTACAGAAAGGAAATTCCTGGAGGGAGAGGTTGGCATTTGGACTATGTGTATATTTGTAGAGATGAAGAAATAGTGTTCTCTAGGCAAATGTTTCCCAAACTGGGTTCCTCAGAGCTACCGTCAGGTCCTACACACAAAAATGTGGTTCCGTGGTCAGATAAATGAGAGAAACTCCAGCTTCAATTCCCCTTGACATGAGATAACAGTGCATGTCCACAGTTTGCCAATGACTTTAACCATGAAGTAGTTTTCTATTTCATAAATGTCAACATGCTCCCGATCTGGGGATACTCTGCTGTGGTCTCTAGCAATCTTTTCTGGGCACTGTTGGACTGTTTTTGTGTTACCGAAATCTACGTTTAAGTTCTTAGACCAAAAACAGCAATAACAACAACAACACTTTTAAATCACAGTATTATAGTTACAGTGTTAATTGTAGCAAACTAGAAAACCTCAGCAGACCCGCCATTGTTACCTTCTACTGTGCCTCTTCCCTCTCTCTCGTAGGTCTCTGCTCTCTCTCACCGCACACACCCACATCTCATGTTACCAAAGTGGGATCAATCATAGATGTTTGTAAACCGTTCCTTTTATTCACTTAAAATATCATAAACATTTTCTATGTCGTGATATCCTTCTTTGTCATAGTTTTAATGACTTTTTAGTTTGCTAGTATATTTGTGAACCATTATTGACCTCTCATATTAGACATTTGTTTCTAGGGTTTTTTCCCCCCATGTTATAAACATTGTAATAGTTTTTAAGAGTAGAAGTAAATCATTATTTGACTTAAGTCCTACAGAAAGTCTATTACCAGGTCATAATTTTCAAGCTGTGTTCCTTATTGGACTATCAGTGACCTGCCTTTCATGGTCACATTCACTACTGTGTGATGTCCTGACTGAGAGTACTGGACGTGGGCTCAGACAGTCTGGGCATAAACCCAGACCCTGCTACTTCATATGGCGTTGAATTTGATTAGGTTATGTAATGTCTCCGAACCTCAGTGTCTTCAGTGGTAAAATGAGAATGATAACGGTACCTGCCTCAAAGGGTTGTGAGGGTTAATGAGCCTGTCATTGGGAATTGTGTGTGTGTTGTGTGTTTGGGGAGGTGGGTGGAGAAGAAAATGGAAGCATTATGTACCAGAGACTGATGTGACCTCTGCTTGCCCTAAGTGTTTCTTCCCCCAGCTCCTCAGCAGTTTCTGAAGTGAGAATCTCTTTATGAACGGTAAGCATGCAGGACAGACATGGCAGTGGTCATGACCTGAATGTGAGTCCCAGCTCTACCACTTATTAGCTCCTTGACTTAGACATGTTGTGTAACTTCCTCCGGTTCACAGCCTAGAAAATGGGTATTAATTAAAATCCCCGCCTTATAGAGACTTGGTGTGATGAATCAATGAGATCATGTTTGTGTGTGTATGTTGCGTGTCATATAATAAGCACTCAGTCAGTGGCAGCCGGAGAAAAGTCACTTAACCTCCCTAAGCTTCAGTTTCCGCATCAGTAAGATAGAAATAATAATGACTGTGAGGGGTTATCACCAGGATCAAATGAAGAAAAAAAAAATGAAGGCAGAGTGCTAGCGTGGTTCTTGGCCTTGGCAGCTCTGGGGACATCTTATTACTCCTGGGGTTCGTGTTGATGAACGTGACAGATGGAGCTGCACCGGGGCCACATGCAGTTGACAGCTTGTGGTGTGAGCACTGCATGTTTGTGGGCTCTTCCATGCAATGCTGCAGACAGATGGACCCCTCTACTGCAGTATGCAAATTGGAACCCCAGTTAAACCCAGTGTAAGCCCAAGTACTCTAACCTGACCTGTCCAGGAATTTCAAATCCATACCACTCACTAGGTTGCCCTTCTGGAGTGATACTTTTAATTATATTACAGTGAAGTTTATTGCTGATGTGATATTAGAAGGGACTGAGGCAACAGGGGCTTCTGGGGAATGGAAAGGGTGTATAATTGCAGGGAAGCTTTAACTATTGCGAAGTGTTGTGAGCTCATGGCAGATCTAGAATTCTCTCTCTGGGCTTAAGGAGAAAAACATATGCTGGGAAATCATGTCAAGCATGAGGAGTCACAGTGGAATTGAATCTGAATTGTACAACCTCATCACACCATGAATTCAATCTCAAGGAACGTTACGGGCTATAATTCCTGGGAGTCCTTAGAGATGTCATAATACCACTTAAAATTAGCCTTCTTCAAATTCTTGTTTATACCCATGCTCCACATTATAAACCATTATTTTCCATTCAGATCTGAGTTCAACTGTTCTTACAAACCAATAATTCTGTATTCCTTTCAGAATGACTCTATTTCACTAAAATTTCCTTGGAAGGTACCTTTGTTTTCTTCAATGCTCTGAAGTGTGAAGTCTACATAATTTGCTAAATGCATCATGTTTACATATGCATGAGCCAGTTACCTCCAAATCACCATCTCCTGCCTGCACTATTGGCTGGATGCTTAAAGAAAATGAAGCTTAATTTTCTGTAAGCAGCATTCCATGGTTTCCAAATAAACTTGCAGAGACACAGATAAACTAAATTACTTAGTGGTAACTATCCAGACAGGAATAGGATGCCAGCACTGAAATAAGCCAGGTGTGTGAATTCATTCTAGCACACCTCAATCACAGTTTGTAAAGAAACATGAAAATCAGATGCCAGGGTCCCCCAGGCTGCTGCCAGGCTGGGCTTAGGTCTGAGATGTCAGCAGGGTGGGTTAGCCCCAATCTGTAAGCCCTAGATGTGATTCCAGCCTTTAGGACCCTGAGCTCGGAGTTGCCAGGCAGCACAGTAATTCCTTTCCTCAGGAAAGGAGAGTTGGTGTGATATCTATAATAGAGTAGTTAGGACATCTTTTTCATAAGCAAGTCAACTTGAATGGAGTAAAGAGCATGGATTTGAGTCCTTTGGTCCTGGGTTCAAATGCTTTCTTTGGCCTTTATGTATATGTTGGGGCGGGGGATATGGGCTGAAGTGAGCTCCCTAACCTGTTTAGGCCTTGAAACTTGCAGATGTACAGTAGAGGGAATAGTATCACCCTACTAGGGCATCCTGAGACTTCACTGAGTCAACATGTATCTTCATATCTGTGCTACATTATAGTATCTGACGCACAAGTATTCTTCCCTGCCCCTTTGTACCCCATAAGTCCGTATACTGGCTGGTAGTTACTGGTGGTTTTATCTCTCCATCACACCTTCAAAGGTATATGCTGGCCACTTTCTTGTTTGATCTCTTTGCCATATTTACTTCTGGGTGTTTTTATGACAGTGAGAGCAGTATTTACAGTTAGCATATCCATATTCTTTCCTTCCTTTGTTCCCCCTGACAACATGCTGGCCAGGCATGCTGTTGAGAACTGGGGGTGAGTGCAGACGGGACTACTGCAGAATCCTTGCTGTGTCTGACCTCAGAGTCCAGAACAACAGTTTGAGACATAACATGGAAAAGTGGAACTGCAAATAGAAGACCCTGGGGAAACCTCAAGGAGGTGGGAGACAGACTTCTTGGGTGGGTGTTGAGAGAAGATTCTCCAGATGAACACATAACTGAGCCTTGATTCTCCAGGAAGCAGGATTCTGGGAGAGAAATGGCTGTATCTTCCTTGTTAAAATTCCACCAACTCAGTGGAGGGAAAGCATTCTCCTTTTACAAATCAGGAGAGGGGAGGCAGAGCACCAGGCGAGGGCTGTGTCTTAATCATCTCTGCATCCCCCAGAGTGTCTGGCTCAGGGAGTGCTGGAATTGAATTTAGACCTGCCCAAGGTCACAGGGCAGAATAGAGAACAGCACACAGATTGTGTTGATTAAAAATCCTGCAGTTAGGGATTATTTTTTCCCCCTTGGGCTAAAAAGAAAAATGTTAGCATGTGCCCTGAGAACTGATGCATTGTGCACACTGTCTTGAGTTGCAGCTAACAATTCTCAAGGACTGTGTTGCCTGACCTGGGGGCTCTGGCCCTATACTACATTCATTCATTCATTCATTCATCAAACCTCCACCGGCCACCTGTGTTGTTTTAGGCCTTGTGCTTAGTGCTGAGAGACAACTGTGAGAAGTGGGACACATGGTCCCTGCAATCAGGGAGAGCTCAGTTTATTGGAGGAGGCAGATAAGCAAGTAGACTTTAATATGTTGAAGAAGTATATATTGATATCACAACCAAGAAGTATGAAAAGAAAGATAAAAATTCTGTCCCCGCCCCATTCCTGTCTACTTTTGGTCCAGCTCCCACCTTGTCCTAAAACCAAGCCCATTAGCTTTCTGTATATCCTTAAAGAGATTCTTGATGGATATAGAAGCATTAAGAATACAAATACGAGTTATAATCACTTCCACCCTTTTAACACAGATAATAGAATTTAGTACACACTGTTTTGCACTTTCCTTTTTTTAAACTTAATACCTCTTGGAGATCTTTGCGTATCATACACATAGCTGTATAGTTTTCCTTTGAATGAATGGGCTATATGTGATTTAACCACGGACATTTGAATTGTTGTCAGCCTTTTGTGCTTTCAAACAATGATGTAATGGATGGCCTTGTACATGTTACTTCAAACATGTACATGTGCATATTTGTAGGTTTTGGTCCTAAAGTGGAATTTGGGGGTCAAAACATCAACAACCTTTCTAAATCACCTGCCATTGTTAGGTTTCTTGGAAAAATCAGTATGGCAGTTCAACTGCTCCTTGTGATTTGGTCTGGAAGTAAAATATTACTCTTTCAAGAGGTGAATTTTAACCCACTTGAATTTATTGATGGTTGAAGTTATGTTTGGTCCCATCATCTCTGTTATTTTTTAATGTTTTCCTTTATGTCTTTTTTTTCTATTGCTATACCCAGGAGTTCCACAAAGACCACACTGCCGAACAAGTTAAATTTAAAGAGGAGTCCTTTTATTGAAGAGCTGACTGCCTCAGTGTCCCAACATGGGGTTTCTGAGAGCAGCCCCGAGTGCGTAAGGCATCAGGTTTTTAAGGCTTGGTCTGCATCCTGCTTGGCATGCAGGCTATCAAGGTGCATCCGAGTAGGGTAGCAAGCAAGCATTGCACAGAAGCAGAATTTTGCAGTTAGTTACTCATACATCATACATCTTTGTTTTAGTATTTCCCCCCTATACATCTTAGTTTCAGTACTTTCCCTACCTGGTATTGTCTAAAGGTCAGTCTGGGGACAGTTGGTGCCTCCCGGTTTGTTTCCCATGGAGTTAGCCTGGCAAGAAACTGAGAGTGAACTAGAAGCAAGAAATCAATTAGTACTTTCTCATTTATCTTGGGAGTGAACTAGACTTATATTTCATATTTCTTTTTTTGAAAGCTTATAGTCTGGAAATTTGCCAGGATTTAACTGGTATTTTTCCATTATAGCCTAGGCCTGACACCTTTCTGCCTTAGCCTAGGCCCGCTAGGCCTAACACTATTGTATTTTCTATTTTCTTTGTGTAGTAGGGCATGTGTGTATATAATTCTTCAGATATTTGAATAGTGTTAAAATTAACATAATTCTTTCTTCCTATTCCCCTCTCCCTCTTCTTCCTTTATTTTTTCTACTTCTCCTCCTTTCCTCTAGCTCCTGGATAATAGTTAATATAATCATCTTCTTAGACTTTAGCCTTTGTTTTAGGAAATATGTTTACTCTGTATGACTGTGTCATTTTTTACTACTTTTTTTCTGACCCCCAGTGGTTTATATTGGGCAATCAGCAAACTTGCTGTGCTTCACATCTTCTTCCTTTCCCCTCTATTTTCTTGTTATTTGTATCATCTCTTTGTTGTCAGGGCACATATCATCTGCATTCTTATCTGTTACCCCAATCTCCACCTTCACTCATTCATAAATAAATGTATTTCCCAAGTCATCTAAGTTGGCTACAGTCCTCTAGGATCTCCTTTGGGAGGGCTCATGAGAACCGTAGTCCCCTTATTGTACAGATCTGATTTTCTGTAATATGTATTCTTAAAAGAGAGCTCTGACAGATATAAAATCCTTGGTTCAATTTTTTTTCTCTATTACCTTATAGATGTTTTTCTATTGCCTTTGAATATTATTGTACTGAATTCTGAGGGCAGCCTTATGTTTTTTCCTCTTATAAGTTGTTTGGGTATCTTTTTTGCTTTGTTGATATTTCTTTATTTTTAATATCAGGTAATTTCATTAGAATAGATTTAAGTATTGGCACTTCTAAGTTTATTTTCCCTGGCTTACACTGTGCCTTTTCAACATGGAGATTCAACTCCTATTTCAGGATTGGTTTAACAAATTATATTTTAAACGTATGTCCTATTCCTTTGTTTCCTTTTGTTTCCTCAGAGGTTTCAGTTATCCACATGTGGGGTTTCCTCTGCATCTTTTCCGTATCTGACATTTACTCTCTAAACCTTTGTAATTCCTTCTTTATTTCTTATTCCTATAGTTCAGTCTCCTCTTTCTGGCATCCGTCTCTCTTACTATGTTTGTCCACTGTGGACATGCCGTTGACTCTTCATCTCTTTTCTTAGTTCTTATATACTGCTTTACTGTCTTTCTTTATAAGGGTGATTGTTTTATTTTAATTCCTGGTGTTATATTTGGTCCACATTTTCATCTTTTCCATTTTTTTCTGCTGAGTGTTTTGTGATAAGTTTTGCTGCTCTTTTAAACAAGGCTTTTCTTATTATTTTTTAAATCAATATGCCAGCTCTTTAACAAAAGAATTCTCTAGATAAGTTAGATTTTACTGGCCTAACCATTCAAAAGGGAATCCTGTGGATGGAAGGGGAGGAACCAGGCTGTCTTTACTGAGCTCATACTCTAAAGGCAGTGGCAGACGGCTTCCTATGAAAATGGCCCTTTATGTGGTCCTATCTTCTCGGTTTCTATGAAACAGATCCATTCCAAGAGGATTTTTCTCACCAGCTGTGCTAACGCTCTCTCCAGTTTTCTTGCGATGGGAGTAAGCCTCTTGCCTGCAGGAATGACAAATTTGTAGGCGTATTTTCTGAGATCTGCTGCCACTAGGCCATTTCACTCTTCTTTTTCTCCTTACTGCTTTTTCTTCCTAAGCAGCTTCCCCTGAATCTACATCCTGTCCCTTTCCCTGGATCCCTTAGATCTTGCTGAACAAGAATGTCTGTGACTTCAAGAGGAGGTCTTTGCCAGGAGGAAAGATATTTTTGCTGAGTTTGTTGTTGTTTCTTTGTCTTTTTATTGACCCACCTGGACCTTTTACTTTTTATTTCCATCTGGGTGGCTTCTGCTGTACTGTTTAAACCAAGCATATATCTCTCTTCTAGTTTTACTGAAAATGAAAACTGTGGGTTATTTTTCTGCTTACATTGTTGCTTATATATGATGTTCAGGAGGGAGAGAGAGAAATTGCTAGCTAAGTCATGCTGCCTTGTTAGATGCTGTACCTCTGAACGGGCAATTTTGATCAAATATCACAGTTTTACTAAAAGTAGAAATAATAATAGCTAATATTTCATCTCTGTGCCAGTCACAAGATCCTCTCTGAGCCCAGAGGAGGTCCCTGGAGGCTTGGATGCCAGTTGCTTCTCATGCTAAGTCACTACACCCATTCATGCTCTGAGGAAAAGGGGAGGCAAACTGAGAATGAGTCCTATGACTTGAAGGGTGAGAAGAACAGTGAGCCAAACAGTCAAGGAAGCAGGACATAGCACAGACTGAGACATCCTTTATGGCGTCAGGAGGCAGTTCTTCCTTGAGTGTGATTATTATCTTCACCTTTCATCAGTTTACTCGAAGTGTGAGAGTACAGATGCCATGCAGCATCCGGTCCAGGCATCTCTGGGACCCTTCTCTTCAACCCCAATCTCACCTCTTCTCTCCACTCTCTCCCCTTAGGCTTCAGCACCATATGCTCTAGTACAGGACCAGGGAGGAGTGTGGGGTGTGCAAATGAAAGTGTACCAGTGTCCTCCTCCCACCCCCACATGGATGAGCTATCCCCAAGTTCCACATGCTTCCTAAGCTTCCCACCACCCTTGGGATCTAATCTCAAATTCCAAGTTTGGGTTCGGCGCCCATAGCACAGTGGTTACAGAGCCAGCCACATACACCAAAGCTGGCAGGTTCAAACCTGGCCCAGGCCAGCTAAACAACAATGACAACTGCAACAAAAAAATAGCCAGGCGTTATGGTGGGTGCCTGTAATCCCAACTACTTCAGAGGCTGAGGCAAAAGAATCGCTTAAGCCCAAGAGTTGGAGGTTGCTGTGAGCTGTGATTCTACAGCACTCTGCTGAGGGTGAAATAGTGAGACTCTGTCTGAAAAAAAAAAAAAAACCAAGTTTGGCATGCATGGTCCTCGGTCCTCCACCAATGCCCTGTGGCTTTCTGTCCTATTAAATAGTAATATAAGTTTAAAGCATACATGGATATATCAATTCTTTGGACAATAAAAAGCATAGCAACTAAAACTATGTTTAATAATGTTTCCATTTGGATGTTGAATTTGATCAGGTTAACCTGAACACAAGTTGCCCATTAGGGATGGAGATTTATCTTATATTTATCCTAAAAATATGACTTTTGTCACTAAAACCTTTTACAGATATGTGGGCTCATGTATTAGTCCTGGAACAATCAGTACTAGCTGTGTCAGAAGTCATCCCTTAGGATGTATGGATGTATATATACTGTATAATTTAGTGGAATATCTTTAAACAGATGTACAGAAGATTACATATATATACACATACATGTTTACAATTTTTATATATATTCATGATTTAGAAATAGATTTAATCATGCTAAAATGAGTGTATTTGAGCAGAACTAATCTTAAGTGTAAACCAATTTTTAAAATAAATCACTTAGGCCAGGTGTGGTGGTTCACACCTGTAATCCTAGTACTCTGGGAAGCTGATGTGGGAGGATCCTTTGAGCTCAGGGGTTTGAGACCTGTCTGAGCAAGATCAAGACCCTGTCTCTATTGGGGCAAAAATAGAAAAACAATTACCAAGTGTTATGGCAGGTGCCTGTTCTCCCAGCTATTCAGGTGGCTGAGGCATGAGGATCACTTGAACCTAGGAACTTGAGATTGTTATGAGCTAGGCTTACACCATAGCACCCAAGCCTTGGCAGCAGAGTAAGACTTTTTTCAAAAGAAAAAAAATTACTTCATTTAAAAGGAGCTCCTTGTTATCTCTAAGACCTGCCTAGAATGTCTTTTCCTTTCTTAGACTCCCTGCATGCTAGACTCAGCTCAGTTTCTGCCTCCTCTTAGAAGGACTGCCTCCTGACTGCCATTGGCCACTGAGCTCATACATTGACAAAAGGCACAGAGACTCAGATACTCAGGCTACCTCTCTGCATGGGGACAGCCCTTGCAGGGATCAGCCACCATCAGCCCAGCTCTCTCCTAGGACTCTGACCTCCCTGGCTGAGCCTGTTTCCCATACCTCATCTTAGAGCACTTGCCATTGCTGACTTTAAGTAAGAACAGCCGTTGTTGTGTCTCCAGTTTTGTCTTTATTTGTTAAGAGCCTACAAGTCTGGGTGGCCATGAAATCCTTCAGTAAAACTGCTGATTGTAATGTTGCTGATCTATTCCAGGTCTCCCATGTAGGGAGGACCCATTGGCTAGGAAATATGATTAAAGCCAAAGTTGGAATTTCTAACCAATATTTTGCATATTCAATATTTTTATTTTTTTGCCCCAGAGTATGGAAAAGAATATGGATTTTATCAGAAGCTTTAAAAGCTTTTTTCATCTAACTAACCTTTCTGTTCTAGATTATCCAGGAGAAAAAAATAAGTGTTCCTCCACTAATGCACATTTACAAATGTTATGCAAGTTCTAAATGTATTTCTCTTTTCCACATGAAAGATTATCATTACAATCAAGGGAAACATTAAAGTCTCTTCAAATCAGGTTACCAAGAATAGTCTTAATGGGTTTAATAGGAAAATTTATCCATCTTCGCTTGTAAGTTGTACCATTAATTAGTTTAACTCATCTTTCCCCAAGTTTAATGTCAGTGTTTTAAGCTCTTCCAAAGATTGCTTTTTAAGAAGGACTTTATTAGCAGGCTCCTGAATAATGGGGCCCTAATTCCTTTGCTTGTGCTTGCTTTTACATAAAGCGATGCATTCTCTAAGGATAAAAGGGCATATATATATATTGATGTTTTAGGCACTAAAAAGGAGAAACTGGAATTACATATAACACAATTTAATTTGAGCGGTGGTGACCTGGCTCAAATCTCTGTTAGATAATCTCTAATTAGAAAAGGATTCACTTTGTGTATGTTTGTAAGATCCCTCCAATAAGCCCTATTATATGTTCTGTCACTAAAACTGCTTATAGCTGGGAGCTTATCATCTATTAGCCTCTCAAGGGTAACTGCCAGCAGCTCCTGAAGTTCCTTGGAAGAGTACTTTGAAAGCCAAATCCTCAACACAATCATTACCCCCACTTTACAGATGAAAAAGCAGAGGCTCGGAGAAGAGCAGGGCACTTGAAAACACTAAGAGCTGGTATTTGGGCCCAGAGCTGTCAAATCTAGAATCCTGAAGGCAACGTAGTCCAAACTTCTGTGCTAAGTGTATGCTCCCTTTCCCTAGAACATTAAATTAAGTAGGTACAAATGTTTTAGTCACATGGATACACACTCTATAATCCTGAAATCAGAGCTTTCAGTGTGCCTGCCACTAGGACGGTGCTCATTGTACCAGGAGAAAAAAATAAGTGTTCCTCTGATAAGTTTTTATCCGTCACTCCCCTTTCACACTCCCCTTCTTAGTTTCCAATGCCTTTTCCATCATTTAGCTCCCACTTTTTAGTAAGAAATGTGGTGTTTGGTATTTTCAACAAATGTGGTCTTTGATATGGTCTCTAGTTCCATCCACATTGTTGCAAATGTCATTATTTATCCTTCTCGTGGCTGAGTAGTACTCCATGGTACATATAACACATTCCCTTTATCCACTTATGAATTGACGGGCACTTAGGCTGATGCCATATCTTTGTAATTGTGAATTGTGCTTTGATAAACATTGAAGTGTAGGTGTCTTTTTGTTTTAAAATGATTTTCTTTCCTATGAGTAGATACCCAGTAGTGAGATGGTTGGATCAGGTCTACTTTTAGCTGTTTGAGGAATCTCTATACTGTTTTCCATGGAAGTTATACTAGTTTTCAGCCTCATGAACAATGTAGAAGCATACCTTTTTCTCTGCATCCGCACCTGCATCTGTTGGTTTTTGGTTTTTTTTGTTTTTTTTTTTTTTTTTACTTTTTAATAATGGCTATTCTGAACTGGGATAGGGTCATATCTCACTGTGGTTTTAATTTATATTTTCTTGATGATTGGTGATATTGGACTTTTTTTATTTGCCTATTGGCCATTTGTCTACCTTTGGAAAAACTCTGTTCATGTCTTTTGCCTACTTTTTGCCAAGTTTTTGTTTTGTTTTGTTTTTCCCTGTTGTTTTGTTTGAGTTCTTTCTGGATTCTGGAAATTTGTCCTTTATCAGGTACATAGATTACAAATATTTTCTCCTATTTGTTCAGTTGCCTGTTTACTCTGTTGATTATTTCCTTTGCTTTGCTGTAATTGTTTCAGGGGTCTTAGCCATAAATTCTTTGCCTAGACCAAACTTTAGAAGAGTTTGTTCCACATTTTTTTCTAGAATTTTTATTGTTTCATTCCTTACATTTAAGTTTTTTGTCCATCTTGAATTAATTTTTGTAGGTGGTGTGAGATATAGGTTCTATTTCATCCTTCTCCATGTGGCTATCCAATTTTCCCAGCACCATTTATTGAATAAAAGTGTATAAGTTTTGTCTTCTTTGTTGAAGATCAGTTTGTCATAGATTTATGGTTTTATTTCTGGGTTCTGTATTTTGTTCCACTGGTCTAGGTCTCTACTTTTATATTAGTACCATACTGTTTTGGTTACTATAGCCTTGCAGTATAATTTGAAGTCAGATAACATGATGCCTCCAGACTTTTTCTTTTTGCTTAAGATTGCTTTGACTATCTGGTCTCTTTTTTGGTTCGAAATAGAATTTTTTGTATGTAAAATAAGATTCTGATATTTCAATGGGAATTGTGTTGCATCTGTAAATTGCTTTGGACAGAATGGACATTTTAACAATGCTGATTCTACCCATCCATGAACATAGGATGTTTTTCCATTCGTCTGTATCATCTAAGATTTCTTTCATCAGTGTTTTGTGTAATAATTCTCCTTGTTAGACCTCTTTCACCTCCTTGGTTAAATATATTCCTAAGTATTTTACTTTCTTTGTAGCTATTATAGAAGATATTAAATCCTTAATTTGACTTTCAGCTTGACTATTACTAATATAGAAATACTACTGATTTGTGCACATTGATTATGTAGCATGAGACTTTGTATATTTATTTATCAATAAATAGGAGTCTTTAAGTGAGTCTTTGGTGAGTCTTTAAGATGTAGGTTCTATTTCATCCTTCTCCATGTGGCTATCCAATTTTCCCAGCAGTTTTACTGAAGGATTTCATGGCCACCCAGACTTGCAGGCTCTTAACAAATAAAGATGAAACTGGAGACATAACAACGGCTATTCTTACTTGAAGTCAGCACCATTTATTGAATAAAAGTGTATAAGTTTTGTCTTCTTTGTTGAAGAAGATCAGTTTGTAATAGATTTATGGTTTTATTTCTGGGTTCTGTATTTTGTTCCACTGGTCTAGGTCTCTACTTTTATATTAGTACCATACTGTTTTGGTTACTATAGCCTTGCAGTATAATTTGAAGTCAGATAACATGATGCCTTTAAGGTTTTCTAGATATAAGATCATATCATTGGAAAATGGATCATTTGACCTTCTTTTTCCTGATTTGGATGCCCTTTATTTCTTTCTCTTGTCTGATTGCTCTGGATAGGACTCCTAGTATGATGTTGACTATAACTAGATGTGACAGTGGGCACCCTTGCCTGGTTCCAGTTCTTAGAGGAAATGCTTTCAATCTCTCCCTATTCAGTATGATGTTAGCTGTGAGTTTGTCACATACAGCTTTCATAATTTTAAGGTATTTTCCTTCTAGTGGCAGTTTATTGAGAGTTCTGAGCATGAAAGGGTGCCAGATTTTATCAAATGCTTTTTCTGAATCTATTAAGATGGTCATATGGTCTTTGCTGTTGCTTTTGTTTATGTGGTGCATCATGTTTATTGATTTACATATGTTGCATCCCTGGGGATGAATGAAGCCCACTTGGCCATGGTGAATTATTTTTTTTTGATGTGATATTGAATTAGATTTTCTAGTATCTTGTTGAGGTTTTTCTCGTGTCAGTGCTCATAAGGGATGTTAGTCCATTTTCTTTTTTTGTTGTATCCCTTCCTGACTTTGGTATCAAGGTGATAATAGTTTCATTCAATGAATTAGGGAGGTTTCCCTCCTTCTCAATGTTACGGAATAATTTACATAGAATAGATACTGGTTCTTCTTTGTATGTCTGATAGAACTCATCTGTGAATCTTTCTGGTCCAGGTCTTTTTGTTGTTGTTCGGAGATTTTTTTTACTACCGCCTAAATCTCACTTGGTTTTGATGCATGTTCTTTATCTTGTGGGAGACCCCTCAGTGTGCTTGATGAAAAAACAGATATAAGCATCTTTGGGGAACTTAGACTGGACATAGGTGAGCAGATAAGTAAGTGAATCTCTCATTTAAGAGATCTGAGTTTGAATCTCAGTTTTGGCATTTACTATCTGTAGGAGTTGGGAGATATCATCTAACTTCTCTGAAAAACAACAGAGGAGATTCATATCATGCTGATAGCTTCCTACAGTCATTTCACATGAAATGCCACATGCATGATCTTAATTCCATACTTTCCTGTTTGGTGAATCACCATGCTGCCATAACATGAATAAGATCATTGCCAACAGGTACTGAGTGTGGCCTGTGCCACTGAGCGGCTAGTATGGTGCTGAGCACTTGAGTACATTTTAATCTTCCCCATAATCCTATTAGCTAGTTCTGTTATCACCTTCATTTTGCAGATCATTCTGCAGATGAGGACAGTGAAGATTAGAAAATAACATGTCCATAATCTCAGTGAAGAAGAGCCTGCTTACTCTCTCCTGTCTTCCCAGGATTCTTTTGAAGCAGAATGACTCTCGTTATTGCTCCTAAAACTGTCCCAAGCAGAATCTACCCTCACCTATTTATATTCCAGTTTATTAGAGCCCACATTCTTAAGGGAATTATAGACTTCTATCTTTCTCCCTCTCTCTGGGCATGGGAGTATCCTCTCTTCAATGTTCTGAACATTTCTTCAGCACTAGAGCATTCGCTGTGTTAGGTAGATATAATGATAATAGGGCTCTGGTCCCTATAGGGGAACAAGAGCCTACTGTCCCAAGCTGGGTGACAGACATGTGCTGAAGGCTACCTGTAGCCTAAAAATGCCAGGGTGGAGGAAAGAGAATAGACCCAAGGAAGGCAGTTCAATAAGGGATCCTGTGTGTATTAGGATCCAGTCTCTGTAAAAATCATCCCAGTGTATGATCTCCACCTAAAGAAGGCTCAGGACCTCTTATAGGAGCTGCTAATTGCAGACATTCTGAAGCATTAATCCAGTGCTGCTCTGATGAAGTAATTATTCATAACCATGCCTAGGAGGGCTGAAGGAGATTAGTTTGAAAGGACCAAGTCTCCATTTCTGAAAGGCCTCCCAGCCTGCCCCCAAAGAGAACCTGAATCTGGCCCAATTCTTTAATTACCTTTGGAGGCACAGAAGTTTAAATTAAATTCTGATTATTTTCATATTAGCCTCTGTAGGGCCCTGAAATAAGCATTGGTGAGCCTAGGGTGGGGGAGAGAGGTTGGTCCATATGCCAGGATTTGCGGGTATTTTTTTCTCCCCCCCCCATCATTCTTTAGCTGAAAGATTTCACACATTGCAAGAGTATACCAGTAGTTGGTTCCCTAGCAGAGATTTACAGATAATCTTACGATGCAATGTGTCAGATTCCCTAGCAGAGGTTTACAGATAATCTTATGATGCTACATGTCAGATTTGCCATTTTCAGACATCCCCAGTTGGGTGTTCAAGGTGGCTTCAGATGTCTAACACGGGAACTCATTTACTCGCTCGTACTCACTCATGGTCCCTCACTCTATTAGGTAGTAACACTACATGTATAGCTTTGAATTTCTCAGAATTTCTGTCCTCTGTCCTCACCTCCATTTTTTATCTCCTCTCCCAAGCCTTTTTTATACCTGATTATTTCCTTCTCTTCTTTCTTTCTATCTAACCCCCTGAAAGGGTTTCTTAGAGTGTTATTCAGCCCCCAAAGTCACCAGTAAGCTGAGACCAGTGTGGAACACCACTTGTAGCCTTTGGGAGAGATTTTCAAAGAAGCTTGGATTTCTTAGCTCTTGTCTCTCTTCTTTCAAAACCATTACTTATTTTGAAACTTCCTTCACCAGCTCTATAGCAGCCTTTGGCTTTGTTGTAGTGAGCACAGAGGGGCTGGGGAAGATGCAGCAATGGGGACTCAGGGGCAGGTAGAACCAGACTGCTCACACTGATTTGGTTAAGAAGCATCCCCCTTTTCTCCCCAGTACCACTTCCCAGGCATATACTGCCCCATAAGCAAATACTAATAGATTACAGCCCCTTCCCTGTAACCTCACCAGGGTTGCAGAGAAGTTGTCTCTGTCCTATAGTAATTCCTTCTCACTCCAGTTAGCTGGGTCACTCATGCTGTCTCCTAGGCTTTGCTTAAATACTGTCTTCAAATCCAGTCTAACTTAAAGCTCTTTAAACCTCCACACCTTGGCCGGAGGGGGCGAAGGTACCCAGGTGGATGAAACTGTCACATTTTCATCCCAGGGCAATATACCTTCTGTGGAGACTGCAGGGGCTTTATTTATACTTGCTCATTACATTTTGCTCATATTTTCCAAACAGGAAAAGCAAACAGGGAGAGCCCCAAATTACCTGGGCTCTTCTCTGCCTGAGCTCTGTATTTTCAGGGCGCTATTTTTTCACATTTTGGAGTAACATGCAGTAACACAATGTTCTTTTCTAATGAAGCCCCCCCGGCTTCATGTGTAACACATGCAGTGGGCTGTTTGCAGTCTTTCCATAAAACCGTGCTCACACCAAAGCTAATGAACCAAGAGCGTCACTTCCTGCCCCTCGGTCCATGTTGCTCAGCCAACTGCCTCACCCCCCATCACCTGGCAGCACTTCCGTCATGGGTGAGGGCCTGATTTTTCTTTTTTCAACCCAGAGTGTGGATTAAATGTTATTAATTGATAAGTTAGTGTGGGCTTTTTTCAACCCAGAGTGTGGACTAAATGTTATTAATTGATAAGTTAGTGCAAGCTACCCACAAGCTGGTCCTGCACACAGGAATAGCCCCGTAAGATAACAACCTGACTCAAATCCTGTCTCCACCCCACAATAACTGTTCCACTTTGTGGTTTATAGTCCCCATGTTCATTAATTCATGCTTTCAGTTTTGAGCAACTACTGCATACCACCCTAGGCAGGGTGCTAGCCCTATACCAGAGCATAACACAGGATGTAGGGAGGTCAGACCATGCCCACTCTGTGGGGCTTCTATACTGGGGAGGAGGCAGAGAGAAGCTGTCTCAGACTCAATACTGACACACCTATGAAATAAGTAAGTAGAAATGTTATTTTTTATATCACAAGCGTCTCCTGAGGCTTAAAAAAAGCATAACAGTAAAATTCTAATTTATTACGTAGACATTTGGTATATGGGAAGGGGAACATAAATTTATTGAGTCCCTGCTATATGCCAGTAGCTATGAACTATGTTTTACTGACACCATCTCATCTTATTCTGTGCAGTTATGCTGTGAGCTAAGCTTTATTATGCCATTTTGCAGATGGAAAAATTGGAAGTTTGCAAAAGCAGCAGCAGAGTGATTATACACAGTCCATAGGTAGGCATTGAAAGCATTCTGCATGCTGGGAGCTGACTGGGTTAGATGCTGTGATCTGGCAGGGAGATGGACATTGCGTGAGAAATTACAGGTGGATGAATGCCATCGAGGAGCAGGGAATTAGGAGCACACTACAGGGAAAACTCATAGGTCAGAGGGCTGGGGAAGTCCTCTAAGAAGAAGTCGTTTTAAAGTTGAGATCTTCTAGAGGAATTGGCACTGGCAAGGCAGCCAGGAGAGGTATAGCCAGGTGGGAGTGTGGGCTGGGCAGTGCGGCTGGAGCACAGAGGTGGGGGCAGAGGATGCAGGAGGGAGCCTGTGAGGTGTTCAGGCCATGGGTCCTGCAGGTCACATTACAGAGCTGAGACTTCTGAGTCCTGAGAGCCTCTGAAGTAACTCAAGCACGAGAGCAACTTGATCAAATGTCCATTTTAGAAAGATCACTTTGGCTGCTGGATGGAAAAGAGAAAGTGGGGAGCAAGACAGAGGACCAATTAGGAGCCTGTTCTAATTAGTCTTGGTTGGGAGGTGACTGTGGCATCAGGAACTGGAGCAAAAACCATTGAGACAGCAGGAAGCAGTAAGCCTTTCTGTGACCAACTGGTAGGGAAGGCAAAGAAGACAGAGAAACCCAGGGCAGATCCTCAGTGTCTCTCTGAGAACAAGAGTATATGGTGGTACCACTCTAGGAGAATGGGAAGAAGCACAGACGGGTAGGGAGGTGCCAGTGGATCCCAGAGATGCTGCCACCAATTCAGCCGTGTTGGAGCAGGTGGAGGTCATGTGGTAAAGATGTGTAGTAACCCGTGGGAACAGGAAGGCAAATGGGACACATCCTTTAACACCAGGGTGCTGGACAGAGACTACTGAGGAAATTAGAGCAATTAGAAGCAGGCTGAAACCAGAGCATTGGGCAGGAGGAGTATAACTGGAAATGGGAGAACCAGAGAGCTAGCTGGCACCTGTCTACCCAGGGCAGTAACGTAATGGCAAAAGAAATCAGGCCCCAGTCTTCATGATGAAACTAAATCCTCTCCCAAGCAAGCACCATTGTGTGGTCTGAAGTGTCTGACACTCATGGCTTGAGCACCCTGCTTCCCTCACCAGGCAGTGCGGAGAGGCCATTAGGACCCTCTCCAGAAACTCTAAGGATTATCCACCTCAGAGCAGAGTATCAGGATGGAAGGTGGATATGGTTTTATAATTTTCTACACCTCCCCCCCCAAATCACTTTCATGTGGAAGGAACTAAGCGTGTTGGATACGGCCTTTAGGGATCCCATTTCTGAAAGTATCAGTCCCCAGTTCATACCTTGATCTGGGGCGCTGAGGGGTACCTTAAAAGGCAGGAGTTTTTCTCCCACTGCCAGCCTGTGTATTGTGGCTGGAACACCAAATCTGTACAAATAGCTCTCTGAAGGCCGTCTTCTTTGATTATTTTTTCTCTGGGATATATCAAGCTCCAGGCAGTCTGTACCTGACTTTCTCCTCTTAAGGACCATTCAGCTGAGGACACTGTGTGAACAGGACCCAGTAATTGAGTGCCTCCTATCTCCATTTTGGTTTTCTGATCTCTCTCGAGCCAGTGGCTCCCAGCTTGTGGACTTGTCCCTGAGTGACAGATTCACTCTTTCAAGATCCCAGTGACTGATTCCATCAGCCGTCCGAGGCCTGTGTACATCAGGGAGCCTGTGGAAAATTCACCAGTCCCATAAAGATACAGATTACCTGCACATCTGTCAGGGTGTAGTTAAACATGACTGACTAATTTATCTTGCGGTGTAAGATTTCCTTTGCAAGTTGACTTGGCAATTTTGTCTGCTCAGAGAACATTTACAATAGACGGTATGCACAGAAATAGAGAAAAATAGATTAACTTTCCATTTTCAAACATGTGATTGATGGTAGAGCCTGGGTCTTACTCCCTTCAGTAAAACAGACCACATGCCCTGCTTAGAGCTGTGCAGCATCAAAAGTGAGCATCTGATCCCCCTGGAAGCTCTGAGCCAGGACCCAGTTCTGCTACGCTGCAAAGCCAAGAATCTCTGCCTTGGGCAACAACTACTCCCCCTCCCGATCGAGGGATGGCTGAGCACTGCTGTTTCCAGGTGGCTGGGGGTTGGTTTTCTCTCTCAGACTGTCTTAAAAGGCTGGAGGGAAGGATCAGAGGCACAAATGCCAGTGTCAGGGTGTCATTATGAGCCTCCAGGAAGTCTGCTGGCTTCATCCAGGGCTGCTCAGTCCAGCACGCTGCTGTGGTTGGGATCCTCTGCCTCTGTACTTTCCAGCATGGATGTCGCTGGAGAACTCGGAAGGGATGGCACAACTAAGGATTGAAATTTTAGTTAATATAATTTTAGTAAATTTCAATGGCCACATATGGCTAATGCAACTTATCGGATAGTATAAGTACACCCATTTTTACCTATTTCCTATGTAGGCAAAGCTGTGTTTGTTTAGTTTGTTTGTCTTACTGATTTTCTGGATGCTGTGATGCTAATTTGAAGGTTGCTGATTCAGTTTAGTAATAACAATAGTAAGAGAACAATTATAGCTGGTCCTTGCTGAGTAGTTACCATGTACCCCGTGCTTTGCTAAGAACTTTACACACACTGTCTGGTTTCAGTCATGTAATGATATTATCATCCTGAGTGTACAGGTTGGGAAGTCGAGGGGCCAAGAGGTTACATGGCTTGTCCGAGGTCACCATCTGGTGAGTGGTGAAGCTGGCATTCACTTCAGGCAGTGGGACTCTTGAGCTGTCACACTCTGTTGCCTGTCAAGATGTTTCTTAGGGCCATTTTAAAATACAGCAATGCCTGGTTGTTAAAAGCAACACTGTGTCTTGATGTCATTAACAACTTGGATGGAAACAATGGACACACATTCATCCTGGGGTTTGCAGAGTTTGAATTCTGGACCCCAGCTGGAATGAAAGCAGCTGCCATAAAGGGGTGTGCTCAGGGGGCTCAGATCAAGCCTGGGCCAGGTCACCTCACCTCTCGTATGATGGGAAAAGACCTTCCCTGCATGAGGTCTGGGAAGCTGGGCTGTCCACCACGCCCCAGGTACAGACTGCAGACTGTAAAACTGAGATCTGCATGGTGGTGTTTTCTTCTGGAGAGGGTTCACCTCATCCTTTAAACACATGGGGCTCATCACCTTAATTCAGTCAGGGGCTATGCTGATCCAAGGCTGGTTCTGGAGTTTTGGTGAGTCCCCGCTTAATTCTCCTCCATTACTGCCTCCAGGGCCTCCAGTGGGGAGTCTGCCTTGTTCCTGGGCTCCCTCTGTTCTGGCAGCCTCAGAGCGCTGACCTGGATCTCCTCAGCACCGCGAGCCATTCAGAACTGGCCTCTGCCCTGTGACAGCACTGCTGCTTGACTCCCTAGCTGCCTGCTCCTGGAGCCTTAGAATTTTGGGAAAGTGATAGTTGTGGAGTTCGGTTCCTTGTCTCTTGTTACTCGATGGGATTTTGGGCTCTCAGGTCTCTGAAATCTGTCTCCAAGTGCCAAGGCTACCACATGCATTGCTGGATTTTCTGTACCTTGGTAGCAGCCCACTGCTGGACCCATTGCTGAGATTCTCAGTATCCAGATTTAGCTATGCCCTGAGGGAAAACTGGGGAGAGGGGCTAGGGAAAGACAGCTCCCTTCTCTGTGCCATTTCCCCTCCTGGGACTTCTCTCAAGTCTTATGTCAGCACTCAAAGAGACCTTCAAATGCTTTTCACCCTCCTCCTCACCTGCCTACCTGTTCACCCACCTATCTGGATAATCTCATTCTCAGGAGGAGTATCCATCCACCCCCAGTGACTCTGTCTTGCCCTATCAGATGAGCTGGGTAGTTGTAGATGGGCTGAGATAGAAAGGACTCTTTCATAGAGGAGGTGTTCATCTGTCTATAGTGGAGAGTCAAGAATGAGACCACAGGAAGCCTAGCACAATGGGCCAAATCCACACAGGCAAACCTTGGGCTAAAGCAAAGTTGAGAGGCTGCTGTTACCAGGATCATCTGGCATCCTAGGCAGCTCTTCCTCAGAGCGTTAGCTATTCCTGGGTGTTAATCTCTTAGCTTGAGTTTAGTGGAAAATGTAATCTTCTCTAGTAAAACTGCAACAGCAAGCTTTCTGCTGTTAGCAAAAGGGATCCGTGACAGTCCTTGGAGGATGCTGTGCAAGTGGGAGACCACTGCAGCTGGCTTTTACAGCTCGGAGGCTGTCCAAATTCAAGTTCTCAACAATTGCTGCTTGCCCTGGGAGTCTAGGCTCCCTCTTCGTCATCCTCTTTGCCTGTGATAACAGCATCCTTTGGGGTGTTTTTGGAGCGGGGCAGGATTATATCACAGATGGACAGGGAGGTTTGCTTTGAACATGGCTTTTCCAGTAGCCTCACCTAGTGCACCGAGGGCAGAAAGGCGCAGAGTGAGTGATTATTCTGCTTGCTTTTCTCCAGCCTGCACAGACAAGGAATTGAGGAACCTTGCTTCCCGGCTGAAAGACTGGTTTGGAGCCCTTCATGAGGATGCCAACAGAGTCACCAAGCCCACCAGCTCTGACACTGCCCAAGGCAGTAAGCACTCTTTACTTTCGCTCATTTATTTCATTTTAAATGTCGTATTTCCTCAGTTACTAGACAGTGATTCAGCAACATCAATTTGGGGTGAAAAAAGAAACACTGCATCATGTGTACACACTGACTTTAGAAATGTCTCGGAAATAGCCAAATACAGAGAAGGGGGAGATGCTTTAGAATCAAGAAAACATACAATGTATGCTTATAAAAGCCTGATTTAAAAAATATAGTGCATAGACATTTTGACAAGTGCATTAAATATGCAGAAAAATATGAGAAACATATCACCTCACCATTTTAACAACTACCATCATGCTGTGGTTATAGACCTTGAAGTTCTTCATTCCCTGTCATATAGGAAAGTGTATGCAAATAATTACATACTTTTCAGACTGTTTTATGAACTTTTATCCCTTAGAAATATATTATGATTATGTCTTCATACTGTCGAGTGGTATTCTGCTTTATAATAGCTTATACAACCCCAATTTATGGATCTAACTATTTAATTCTATCTTTGGGGGACATTTGAGTAGTTGCCAGCGTTCAGTGGTAATATGAGCAACACTGTAGCCAGTATCTTCCATGATGTAATAGACTGACTTGTTTTCTACAGAAGCTCCCAGACAAGCATCCCCCTCTCTGGTCCACAACATGCAGAGTTCTCAGGGAGCCTCCATCTGGCTTCAGCTACTCAGTTAGCAGAGACCACACACAGCTTTGCTGTGAGCTGAAGACAAAACTCAGAGTGAGCCCTCATATTTGCACTTTTAGGGTCTTCTTGATGCTTTTAATTCAAAGGTGGTTGTGGTGTAATCATCCCACGCTGCGGCCAAGCAGTACAGCACGGATTCCTAAACAACACAATTGTTCTAATGAGTGTAGTTTTGCCACAGCCTTTTCTATGCAGCCATTTTTATATTGCTTGGTCAAAATAAGAAAACACATTTTTTAAAACATTGAGCATTTCACCCCAGATCCCACACTGATTTGGGCAGACTTTCTGAAAGTATTGCCCCCGGAGTGAGTGCAGCAGGTAAGAGGGGACCCTGGCACCACTGGGACCCAGAGTTTGGCTAGCATCTGGTCATCAGCCAGAGCAAAAACAGTCTCCTTCATCTTTGTGAGTCTTTGCTGCTCATAGCTTTCTAGAGATTCAGTGAAGAAAATCCAGGGGACAATTATTTTAATAATTTGGACCTTTTACCTTCAAGGAAAGATAGTGTTTGCTTCTCAGAATCTCTGTCCCAAGAGTGGTTCTTGATAGTTCCACTATGCAGAAAGGATGAAGGCCTTTTTTTTTTTCTTCCATTCCTGCCAGAGGTTCCTTGGGAGTTTGTGGATTATTAATTCATAAATAGTCTAGAGAAACTTTTCTCCAGGATCCTCCAGGAGCTGCCTGGCCCTTGGGGTTTCCAAACGTCCTTTCAGCGAAGAGCAGATTGATATGAGGAGAGTTGTTCTTACAGCCTCTGGTCCCCTGAGAGCTCTCTGAAAGATCTGCCCTTGGCCAAAAGCAAATTGAGTCCCTGAAGAGGCTTTTAGGTTTGTTACCCTGAAGCAGTTGGAGTGAAGGGAATGTAAAGAAATGATGCTTGGTTGGCCCACAAGGCTGGAGGAGGGAGCTACAGTTTTGTTCGTCCAGGGGATCTGAAGGGGAAGCCTGGAACCTTGCCCTGTTTCTGGTACCCTCGGGGTTACAAGAACTGCTGTGCTTCCCCTGGACCCCAGACAGCCACAGGGGCCAGACACCGGCACCCCTTCTCTAGAAACCTTCCCAGTGGGACTGGACTGGGATTGACTTTTTGGCTACTGCCCAACCAGCTTGGCACTTGGTGACCAGTCAGCAGGAAATGCCCCTTTCCTATGTACTAAAATGCCAATACCTTATAAAATTGATGCATATTATATAAAATACTCCACATAAAAGTGTGGAACCATGCAGTGTCAGAGTAAATTACTGTCCCTTACAATGTCGATATCCTATAAAATTGATGTATGGTATGTAAAATATTCTATATAAAAGTGTGGAACCACGTAGCGCCAGAGTACATTATCTTCCCTCATTCAGTAAAGCCTGAGGACATCGCTACAGAGACCGTTGGCGAGCCTGAAGTTCAGTCAAAGAAGGGGCCACATTGTGTCCTGTAACCTATTTTCTGGGAAAAGAGGGATATTTTTAATATGCGTTCTAAGATACTGAAATAATTTAAAAATGGAAAGATTTTATTTAAAAGGGTAAACGCTACAGAAAATTTCTCCCAGCAAATACTTTCTATATACCTGTCATGGCTGAAGCTACCGAAGGGGACAAGACAGCCTTTGCCCTCAGGGAGCTGTCATCTGATTAGTAAGCAGGGACAGTGAGAGAAACACAGGGTTCTGTGAGCGGTCAGAGGAGGAGGGGCTGAACTCACTCTACTGGCTCTGAACAGTGAAGACCTAAGACCTTTCTGTAAAGACACTGCCTTAAAAAGGGGGTGTGCACTTTGCTGTGTTGTATGTCCCACTGACTAAACAGGGGTTCCCCATAATACATTTAGGGACCCAATGGCTGGGCTGTGGTCAGAAACTGCTGGAGTGGGCAGTTGACCCCACAGGATCCTCAGTTCATAGCCCATTTGCATTGCCCATCTCCAAACATGGACCCTCAGCCAAGCGGATGGCCTCAGGCCAGCAGAGTCAAGGAAGGCAAAAAGGCAGCCCCAGGAGAGCAGACTTGCAAACTCTAAACTCAGGATTGGGCTGCCTGGGTCCAAATCCCAGATCCATTATGGTAGGACCTTGAGCAAGTAACTCAAGGCTTGAGCCTTACTTTTTCTTTTTTTCTTTTTTCTTTATTGAGACAGAGTCTCACTTTGTGGCCCTCTGTAGAGTGCTATGGCATCACAGCTCACAGCAACCTCCAACTCTTGGGTTCAAGCAATTCTCTTGCCTCAGCCTCCCAAGTAGCTGGGACCACAGGCACCCACAACAATCCCTGGATTTTTTTTTTTTTGATAGAGATGGGGGCTCACTCTGGCTCAGGCTGGTCTCAAACTTCTGAGCTCAGGGCAATCCACCCACCTCAGCCTGCCAGAGTGCTAGGATTATAGGCGTGATCCACCACTCCTGGCCGAGCCTTACTTTTTCATCTGCAAAGTAGAGATGATATAGCACCATCTCACAGGACAATTAACAAAGATTCACTGAGATGACTGTAAAGTCCATAGAAGAGTGTTCTATACATAACCACACAGAAGTTAATTTTTATCATCAGTATTCCAGGAAAATAAAACCAGTCCTAGAAAACCAGTGAATAGAATAAATTGAGATTATATGGTTCTGAAAGGACAAGTTTAGATTTGGGGCATGCCTTTGCTGGGGTTTGTCTACAGTGGACTCAATAATCTCTAATGTTGAGTCAACTGCGTAGTTTCCATTGTGGAGACAAATAATTCTCTAAGAAAACTACTCCTTCCCCAGGGAAATAAGAAAGAAATTATTGTCTGAATTGATTTGGATTCCATCTCATGTATCTCTTTAGGGGATTTCAGAAAAGAAGAATGGGGAACAGAGGCAGGTACCTGCTTTGTTTTGCCATTACTGTTCAGACTGCTTGGATATAATGGTCCTCTGGGATATAATCAGTGCTTCTGGATTATGCTGTGATGTTTCATTTCACTGCTATTCTTTTAAAAAGATTTTGTTTGAGTTCTTTTATTTTTTCTCCTTAAATATGAAAGCATAGTTTTTAGTATTTTAAGTTTTACCTCTCACCATGTTTATATTCTTTCTTTCAAACATTGCTTGTTTTAAGCAAGTTTAGTAGATGAAAACTCTTATTTATATCATAGATGTATTAGCATCAGGGATTTGTTCCCTTTTGAACATATTTTTACTTGAATGCTGACTTCTGTTTTAGTGCATTTAAAAATGTTTCATTTGGAAAATACAAAATATTCTGGAGTTCCACTGAAACTATACCCTGGGAAGGAAATAGCCTCAGGGGAGGAGTAAGCTGGGGTGTGTTTTTGGCCTCTTCTTGGGGGCTGAAGGCTGGGAGTGATCAGGGTGGCAAAGACCAAGGTAGATGGCGACTGCGATGTTCCCTTCCCTCGCAGGGTTTGATACCAGCATCCTGCCCATCTGCAAGGACTCCCTGGGCTGGATGTTCAACAAGTTGGACATGAACTACGATCTCCTGCTTGACCACTCAGAGATCAATGCCATCTACCTGGATAAGTATGAGCCCTGTATTAAGCCTCTCTTCAACTCTTGTGACTCCTTCAAGGATGGAAAACTCTCTAACAATGAGTGGTGCTACTGCTTCCAAAAGCCCGGAGGTAAGGCTGGAGAGAAGGCTGGGGTCCAGAGCCCAGGACAACCCTACTTGCCGAAGGACAGATGTAGGCTGAGAATAAAAAATTCATCCCATTCCATGGCAGTCCCAAAGGCCTACTTCTCCTAATTTACTTTTGTTTTTAATGTAGTATATTAGAAAACCCAAGGGTGGAATCAAGGAGTCTGTTAATTTCAGTCTGTTCCTCCATTCGGGAAAATCTCATAACTGTATAGTCTCAGTTTTTTCATCTATAAAATGGATATAGAAATCTTCACTACATGATTCCCAAAGGCATTGTGAGACTCTCAATGTGAAAAATACGATATGAGTGTTACTGATACTTGTCCCTGAGGGTGAATCAGAATGACGAATGAGGACAAGTGGTTTGAGGAAGAGGAGAGAGAAGTTTATTAATTTGCCAGTGAATGGGGAGGGTGGCAGACTAGCCTCTCAAAAGACCATAGTTCCATCTTTGGACTTTAAAGGGGAAGGGGGTTTCAGAGTGTTGGTTCGGGTACCAGTGTTACATGTCATAGCTTTGGGCTTTAGCTGTTTAACAGTAGTTGGTGGTTTTGGTCACCTGATCTGCAGGAAGAGTTGAAGATGATCTGCATGAAGATGATCTTGTGACCTCTGGACAATTCTGTTGAACCATCTACTATGGTTTAAGATACTAGAAAACAAAGAACATTTTTCTGCCCCTTTGATAACAGGTCTCAAAGGCAGGTTTTAATTCCCCAAAAGTGTGTGTGGGGAGGTCCAAAGAGACAAATTGTAAAACATTTTGCCCTTTTTCAGACCTTTACCTCTGTTACAAGAATATCACAGTTCCCATTATCACATGAATTTTCCATGTTTCCCTTAGAGAAAGTCATTTGTCAGCTTCTCTACCATAAGTGTACATTTATACTGAGTGTCTTAGACAAGGATATCTTGGTCATAAACTTCAGTTAACAAATTAAACACACAAGATTTGGGGGCTTGGCTGGGTACCCATAGCTCAATGGGTAGAATGCCAGCCCCTTGCATCAGAGGTGTTGGGTTTGAAACCAGCCAGCACCTGCTGGCCAGGACCTGCTAAACAATAACAAAAAAAGATTTGGGGGTTAGATGAAAGGATACCAGGGTATCTCACGTAATCGAAGTCAGACAGGAGATCATCCTGCAGGAGAGTTGGACTAGGGACAGGAGGATTCGTAGGAGTCCAGCAGCAGGTGCTCTGACTGCAGGTGGGGCATGCACAGGTATACTGGCAAGACTGGCCTGTAGCTTTACCCTATGTTCTAGCTTGGTCCACCGTGAGCCAGATATTTGGGACAAATTACCATGGCCTGGCTGTCCTACCCTACACCCAGGAAAGGAGGATAGCAGCTAATATTTATATTGTGGATACATGTAGGCATAGACAATATATACATGCAGTAAGCACATGTAGGCATTGCAGGAGGGTATCCAGGGAAAATTAAGTACCTGTATATACACTTATATACACTGTATATACAATTGTACACTTATAGAATAATAAGATCCATTCCTAGAAGAAAAAATAATAGTCAAAAGGCATGTACCTTTTTAAATTTGAGCAACATTTCTAATTTGACATCCAAAGAAGTTCTACAATTTTTTACTCTCACCAACAAATATAAGAATACCAGTTTCTTCATGGCATTACCAAACTTTGTGATCATTGCCCAACTGAGGGTAAGGAAATTACATCTTTTCATAGGCTATGTTTTATTTTTCATTATGAGTTAGATACATCTTGAATTTCCTTTTCCTATATATGTTCTCTGTACATTTTTTTCTATTAGGCTCTTGTGTTTTTAGTAGGAAACTCTATATTAAGGAATTAAAGCTTTTCTAGTCAGAGATAGTACAAATATTTTTTATGAATTTGACTTCATGTATTTTTTTTAGGGAGACATTTAAAATTCTAAGCCAAATTTCTGCATCTTTTACTTTATGGCTTCTAAGATGCAGTAAAGCTTACATTAAGCTTAGAAAGGTATTTTTTGCTTGAAGATAGTAAAACAATTCTCTTATGTTTCCTTCAATACCTTTGGGTTTTGTTATAGAAATCCTTTGTCCAGATTGTGTGTGTGTGTCAGTCAGATGGGTCCCAGCCCTTCCTCTGCCCTGGAGATGATGCCCAGTCACCCTCATCTCATTTGTTGACTAACTCATCTTTCCTCCCTTCAGTTTGAAACACAGCTTCTCTCTTATATATATGGTATATATAAACTCCTTTATATATTTATACCTGTGTCTGTCTGAATACTCTATCCTACATAACTATTCATAAGTCAGTTTTAAACTCTTTAAATCACCATTGTTTTACAACGTTTTAACACCTGGTTAAACATTAATCTTTGCTCAGAATTTTCCTGGTTATTCATATATGTTTTTTTTCCTCAGTGAACTTAAGAATGAGTTTATCCGACCAAAAAATGTTTGTTGATTTATTTTTAATATCAGACAAAATTAGATTAACAAAGTGAGAATTGATAGCTGTATACAGCTAATACTAAATCTTTTTATTTTATATTAGGATCTGTGTACCACATCAACCAGTTGAATTTATACATTTTAAGCTTTATTCTCATAGATGTGTACTTCTCTTGTGTTTATTATCTTTATAACTGAAATAGATTATTTCTCATTGCACTGCCTTATTGGTGGTTGTTTCAGCATTAATTCCATTCCAAATCACCTTACCAAATTCTCATTTTGCTTATAAGTTATTCTGGTTGGTTTGCTTAGACTTTTCAGGTGTGCAATCATATCTGCAATAATAATCCTCTTCATTTTCATTTTTTATACCTCATTTCTTTCTCTTTTCTAATTACATCAGCTAGTACCTACAAATCAATATTGAATTATAGCCATTGTTTAATATAAATACTTGAAGTGATTCAGTATTAAGCCTAATAATAGCTTCAGGCTTGAGTTTATATGAAATCATGATTTTAGCCTGGGTTTCTAAGAACACAGAGCCTGTGTGTTAAGGCTCAACCTGGGCCATCTCTGCATGGGCTACCATTTTGGCAATTGGTAGAGTAAGCCAGGACCATCATAATAACTGCTACCTTTTTATTTAAAGTTTTTTTTTTCCTTTTATTTATTTATTTATATTTTTATTGAGACAGAGTTTCACTTTGTGGCCCTCAGTAGAGTGCCATGGCATTATAGTTCACAGCAACCTCCAACTCCTGGGCTTAAGTGATTCTCTTGCCTCAGCCTCCCAAGTAGCTGGGACGACAGGCACCCACCATAATGCCCAGCCTTCTTTTTTTTTTTATTTTGGTAGAGACGGGGGCTCACTCTGGCTCAGGCCAATCTTGAACCTCTGAGTTCTGGGCAGTCCACCCACCTCAGCCTCCCAGAGTGCTAGGATTACAGGCGTGAGCCACCACACCTGGCCATAACTGCTACCTTTTATATTCCAGATAGAATTAGTGTGTCCTTTTCATTGTCATTTTCAGTTGGCATCTTTCTTAAATAAGAAGCCAACAAAATGATTTTTTTCAACTAGTTTCTCTCATAGAACAAGAAGCAAGAACAGGTGACATTGTGCAATCTCAGGGTAAGAGCTATAAACAGGTGCTCTGATTCCTTATATGCAAGTACAGGCTTGTAGAAAGAGGCAGTATGTGCCAGGGGTTAGAGCCTAGCGCAGTGATTTCCAACCAGAGAGCCAGGAGAAGATCTTAGGTGCTCTGTGAAATTTTTAAAAGATCATTAATTACATTAAATTATTTTTGAAAGAACTTAACAGTTAAATATATTCCTTTTTTTTTACTTTTTCTTGATTAATATAATTTAAGTGTGCTACGGAAGTTTAACTGTAGGTTCCAGTGTGCTGTGAGATTAAAAAAAGGTCAAAAAACACTGACCTAGAGAATCAAAACTCCTCTGTCAGTGCCAGGCGGACCATGAACAAAGAGAGCCACGGGTTCTGCAAAGCCAGGTCAGGACAGGACTCCACAGAACTAGTGGGGTCACCTTTCATTTTCTTTCCTAGAGAGGTCACCATATGCCACATGGTTCTACACTTCTCCCCTCCCCCCCAGCCATGCGGCTCCTGCTCTGTCTTTGCCTTGAGAACTGGTGGGCTCCTGCAGGTTCATACAATATGCACTGTACAGCTGAGGACTTGTAAAGAGACTTGCCCATACTATTCATCCAGGAAGTAGCAGAACCTGGTGTAAAGTCCTGTTCGTACCTGCTGCCCACTGCCTCTCCAACTCTCTTCTGTATCTCCATTGTTTTCCTGCGGGCTTTGTGTTTTTCTTTTCTGGGGTGGTACACCTTGAGGTCTGAAGCAGCCATTCTGATCTTCTTTCTCTCCAGCAGTAACACCTGGGATAGGCGAGTATTTGTCATCACTGGTTAGTTGTTCTATGGATTCAGGACACTTCCCCACTGCTAAGACTTAGCCCTGGTTTTCAGCTCACAGAAGCCTTAGCTGGCTACTTCCTTCCTCATAGAAAAGAAAAAGTCCATTGATAAATCACCTCTTAGACACCTGGTATTTGTTTGAGTTGGTGGTAGGAAGAAAAATGCCCACATGGTGCAAGGATACCCCAAATACTATTTTAAGTACCTCGTGGTATGAGGTTTTTTTGTTTTTTTAATTAATAGCACTAATGGCCTGGGTTTGTTTTGTTGCATAGTAACGGCATATGGAACACCTCCGCTCCCAGGTGTGTGATTGTCTGCCTTTCACGTCAAGAGTGAAGTCAGTCATTAGAGATTATATGCCATACCATCTGGAAACTGACTTTCATAAATTATTTTTTAGGTCTCCCTTGCCAGAATGAAATGAACAGAATTCAGAAGCTGAGCAAGGGGAAAAGCCTGTTGGGTAAGTACAATTTCTTGCCACTCATTTAAACAACTAATTAAACCATCTACATCTCTTGTACTGTTCAGCATGGCAGTGGTTATTCAATTAGGGCTGCTGTCTCATGAAAGAAATGCCTTCTTTTATCCAGAGAAGGGCTCTTTCCAGCAGCTAGCAGTAGGGCACAGGCACCCAGACATGAACAGAGGACTGGCTGGACAGTTGGGAACCACTGGTGCTCCACCAGCAAGAAGAGAGGCCTGAGGTCAAGCAGGACTAGTGGGCAGCTCAGCCAGGGCCAGAGTCAAGCACTATCTCCACTGCTAACTCCTCCCTCATCTGGAACTACAATATACCTTGCTTTTCTCTTTCTTAAGTAAGGTCATTGAGTTTTAGCTCCGAGCCCTCCCCTCTCCAGGACATGGAGGAATTCATTGCATTCAGATGGGCCATCACCAAGATGTTGGCAATCCTCATTTGTCTGAAGAAAGGAGTCTGCTTTGCTTTTCTTGCTTTTTAAAAAAGAGCTGACAGCTGCAACACAATAATTCAGAATTATTCCTGATAAGCATTCAGAGGCAGGTGCATCCCCTAAGCAGCCTGCCATTTTAGAAGTTTTTCCATTTACTTGAAGGAAATGGGCAAGTTTTCTTGCAGATTGTCAAATGTAGGCAGTCTGTGAACTCTGGAAATTTCTCTTCTTCTGATTTTTTGGGTCACCTCAAAATGCATTCTCCCTTCTCCTTTTGAAGATTATTTATTTCCCTGACATACTTCATACTTTTGAATTCTGATAACTTCCTATTCAACTTAGAATTCCAAGGTCATCCTGCTTTGTGCTGCCTTGGCCTAGGTTCTTCTCCTGTGTAAAAAGACAAAGACATCTTTCTGGTCTGAACACAGAACAGCTGCATCCTCCTCCATAGGTTTATCCAGCTCAGGGCCTTGTGCTTCTTGATCTCCTCCCACTATGTGGGATGTTATTTTAGGTTTAGTAGTTGTAGAACTAGCATATTGCTATTTTTTTAAATGTTGTTTTCATGGGATATAGGTATCTCGCAATTGCCTCATATGAGACATACATGTCTCTTTTTCCGTTTACCCTGGCACACATGAATAAAATGCCTACCTCTATCCGACATGAACCCCACCATGTTTTAAAGCTTGCTTCATCATATCTCCCACATATGGAGATTACCCTGGCTAACTCAGACAAAATGCCATTTATTTGCTTACAAATTCCTTTCTGCATGGGAAAATCTCTTAATATAATAGCTGCATACTCAGGGGCATACAGATTCAAATAAATAAAACAAGCAACAACAAATTATCATCAATTATAATCACTGCCTACTTAGAAAAAGTGATAATCCTATTACATTATAGATTTAGAGCAGCACCTGCTCCTTCCCAACCTGTAAGCTCAGCCCAATCCTTTTCCTTTTGGTTCATTAAATGCTGTTGTTTTCCAACTACAGCTCAGCAAGAAGAATCCGCATTTCCCCAGGTCCCTACTTGTTTTCTTTCTTTGCAATCCTTGGTTGAGAATCTGTTGACAAATCTCTCTGCCTTTTGGCATATTAAGAGCATTGACTTTCTTTTTGGGGAGCATCTACTCCCTGAAAATTTAAGTGAAAGGTATAGCTTTGCCCAATAACAGCCTTTCCTTGAGTGATAGGTATGGCATTCCAGGGACTTCTGGGGGACCTTCCTATACACAATCTCATTTGGTCTCTGAGAAGCTTGTCTTCTTGGACTAGCCTGTGAGTAAAGTGTTAAAGAATAAATCTTAGAGTCAGCAGGATCTGAATAAATCCAGGTTCAAAATAGTAAAAATCTCTTCTTCCCATGTTACACTTGTTTCTGTGATCATTCCCCAAAATGACAGGTAAACTTGAAAGCATAGGTGCTCTAAAACACAGCAGAAATAAAGTTTCATGAGCTGGTAAAGACCATACTACTGCCCAGGTCCCACTAAAGAACATGGTCAGGGGGCACACATACCCTGTAAGGAAAACCAAGGATAAAACCTCTTATAAATAAGGTTACCTACAAGACAAAGTGCTGAGGTGAAATAACTTTGAACCTACAATTTTAAACTCATCCAATGATGATTCGAGTGGGATGATGGTTCAGAAAGCTTACTAAGCACAGATTTATTTAAGTGTCACTAAGGGACTCACACCAGCAGACAAATGATCCCAGAAAAAAATTATTCAGATGCAATTGTAAGAAGGAAATGGCAGCCAACAAAATAAAAATGTTTTGATAGCGAGATAGAAGTGATTCAAAAGTGGTAGGAATGCATTTATTCAGAAAGAAAATACAGATTAACTTTAGACCTCACTAAGAAAAAGCTATTCTTCTCTATAGGAAAGTTAAGGGTAACCACAAAAATATGAAGAAAACTTAATAATTTCCACAGAAGTCAGGAAATGGGGAAAATGATAAACAGAAAACAAACACAATGGCGGAGAGGAGCAAGCATTATCTGTAATCACCATGAATGAGCCAAACACATTTGTCATGAGGCAGACTATCAATTGGTATTTTTTTTAAATTAAATCATAGTTGTGTACATTAACACATTTATGGGGTACAATGTGCTGGTTTTATATGCAATTTGAAATATATCAAACTAGTTAACATAGCTTACCACACTTTCTTAATTATTGTGTTAAGACATTTATACTCTACACTTAGTAGATTTGACATGTACCCTTGGAGAGTTAGGCCTGAAAGTTGAAGTTAAAAAATCAATAGATACCTCTTTTTATAACATTATCAACTTGCTTACAATATTCTTTTTACCATATTATCCTATCAATTGATGAGGAATGCATTGCTTAGTGACAGGGGTATGTAAGTACTGAGAAATGTGTTGTTAGGCCATTTCATTGTTGTGTTATTTACTCAAGCCTAGATGCTATCCCTTATTGCTCCTAGGCTATAAACCCATGCAGCAGGTTACTATACTGAATACTTTAGACAGCTGTAAAACAATGGTAAGTTTTTTGTGTATCTAATTGTAGTCAAGGTACAGTACTCTATAGGGAATTTTTCGAATGTTATAACTTTAAACTTTTCAATGTGTATAATTTGGATACATTAAAAGCCCTGACTTCACCACTATACAATGCATCTGGGTAACAAAAACCATGAGTGATCCCTAAATTTATTGAAATAATTGTTTTAGAAAAGAAAAGGTACAATAAAAAAATCTAGTCTCATAATCTTATGGGCTTATTATCATAGATGAGTCAGTCCATTGATTGATAACACCATTATGTCACCCATGACTCTACTCACAATTTTAAAACACAACAGAATTGCAAGGAGGAACTCCCATATCCACAGAGTCTTTACTTGAACTGTAAGTTTCAAGAAAAGCCATGTGAGATAAAATTAATTAACATTCACATGTATTTAGGCTCATAGGAAGCTATAGATTCAATACCTAACACACATGAAGTAGCTGCCATGAACTATACCACAAAAACTCAACACATTTCAAATAAATGACTGCAGATCAAATTCACTGGCTATGGCACAATAATAATCTCAGTAAAAAACAAGATTACCAAAACCCCATATAGCTGGGGATTTTATAGATACATATTGGTCAAAGCTGAAATAAAGCAGAAACTAAAATATATTTAGAACTGAATGAAAATCTATAAGATACAACCTTCATAGCTTCAAAACTGGATTTTCAACTCAAAAAGCTATGAAAACACCATAAGAAACTGAAATGATTGAAATTAAAGCAATAAAAAAGTAAAATACACAAACTTGACAAAATGAAAGCCTCAACTACTGACATGAAGGTAATATCGGGTTATAAACTCATATGTACAGGAATACCACAAACTTGTGGTTCTCAAACTTCAGTGTACACCAGACTCAGATGGAGAAATAGATTAAGATCAATATTATCAAGAAATAGATCTCTGGGTTCTGTTCTCTAAGGTTCTAGTTTAGTATGTCTGAGGCAGGGTCTAGGAATTTGCATTTCTAAGGGATTTCCTGGTGATGCTGTTGGGCCTGGGACCCCACTTTGGGAACCACTGCTATAAACCAATTCATAATAGTTATGAAAACCTAGATGAAATGGGTGTTAGTTACTAAATTTATACTCGAAATTCTACTTTTGCCCCCAACTATGTACCAGACCCAAAATATTTTAATGGGAAAATACTTCAGGGAAGAGATCATTTTTATATAAAATGTCTAAAGTATAGAAAAATACCTAAATAATTTTATAAATTAAGACTGTCAACAGAAAAACTGAACAAAATACAAAAAACTTATATGCCTTTACCACCTAGTTATATGTTTGCAAAAAGACCCCTTTATTTTGGGGAAGTAAAGTTTTGTAAGATTGTGAAAGTATATGAGGCAGAAAATCCGTATGATTTTCTGAAGTGTTAAAAAATGTAATTAATAACAGAACTTATTCAAGATTTAAAGGGAAAGATAAAAACTCATCACAGAGACAGAAGGAATCCTGCTTAATCTTGGACAACTCTAATTTATCACTATTTTTGTCTGTAAGTAGGGAGGTAATAATAGCACCGACACCTCATGGTGACATTGAGATGGCCCCATGAATAAAGCAAGTCAGCTCTTAGCTGTTATTGCCTCTTTGTTAAAAGCAAGACAGCAGTGGGAAGAAATGGCTGGGAACTACATGGTCCATGGACTGTATATACTTTGCTACAAGTCAGACTAAGTACAGAGATGGGTGCATTTACAAAGTTTCATAGTAATCTTACAGAATCACTTTATGGAAAGTATTGGTCCATGAAAAACTGGAAACTAGAAACAAAAACAGGTTCTTCATCACAGGAGTTTGAAAAGCGCAACTTTGCAGTCACATTGGAGAATCTGAATCCTGGACTTCAATTTTCTATTGATTAAAAGGCAGTAATGTTACATACTTCTTAGGCTTGTGGGGATTAGAGAGTGTGTGAATATTTGTGTGTGTACATACATACATATACACATATGCCTGGTTATATCAGTGCCCAGATTACAGAATAGATTAGCACTCATCATGCCTTCTTAAAAACTGAATTCCTTAGAGTTCAATGCATTCAGACCGCTCCTGCCCAAGGCCCCTGGAATCCTAAGTATTAACAATAACTACCCAGCCTGTTTCTCCTGCAGCAGATCTGACTGATGTGTGAGGCCTTTCCCCCATGTTGGAGGGCACTAATGTGAGAATCTCTGATTAAAATTGGACTTTTTCCATGACTTGGCAATAATGAATTGGGCTGCAATGAACAATCTGGTGCAAATATCTTTATTGCCAAATGATTTTTGGTCCTTTAGATATACACCTGGAAGAGGAATTGTAGGATCAAATGGCAGGTCTATATTTAGATCCCTGAATGTTCTCCAAACTTCCTTCCAAAAGGAACGTACTAGCTTGCATTCTCACCTGCAGTGCAGAAGTGTTCCCTTTTCTCCACATCCACGCCAATATCTGTAGTTTGGGGATTTTGTAATGTGGGCTATTCTTACTGGAGTTAGATGATATCTCAGAGTAGTTTTGGTTTGCATTTCTCTGATGATTAATGATGATGAGCATGTTTTCACATGTCTATAGACCATGTGCCTATCTTCTTCAGGGAAGCTTCTGTTCATGTCTTTTGCCCACAGTGAAATTGGATCACTTGTTTTTTTTGTTTTTTTTTTAATAATTAGTTTGAGTTCTCTGTGGATTCTGGTCATTAGACCTTTGTCGGATGTATAACTTGCAAAAATCCTCTCCCATTCTGAGGGCTGTCTATGTGAAAAATGAAACACAACTATAGCCTAAGGATGAAGGAGGGAAGGGAGGGGGATAAGACAATAGAGGGAGGGTTGGTAGGGGGATCACACCTATGGAGCATATTGCAAGTACAAGTTGGATTTATCAGGTGTAGAGCATAAATGTCTTAATCCTGTAATTGGGTAAAAGTGGTGAAGGCTATTTTGCTTAGTAGGATGTAAGCATTCCAATTTGTACAAATAATCAACACATTGAATCCTATCATGGCATAAATGTATTTATGATCTATGTACGAATGACTTAATAAAAAAATACGAAATAAAAAATCCAAATTTTTATTTCTTAAATAAAATAAAATAAAATAAAATTGGACTTTTTGTTCTCCTAGGGGCGTTCATACCCCGGTGTAATGAGGAGGGCTATTACAAAGCCACACAGTGCCATGGCAGCACAGGGCAGTGCTGGTGTGTGGATAAATATGGGAACGAGCTGGCTGGCACCAGGAAACAGGGCGCTGTGAGCTGTGGTGAGTAAGGCCTTCTGCATCAGCCCCACCATGACCTGTGGTCCTCCCTGTGTAAGGATCTCAGCAAAAGAATTGCAAGAAGTAGCTCTGGCCTGGTGTGAGTTTACAGTGGAGACATAATGACCCTGACATCACAGGAGCTCATGCCTCGCTAGCTTTGAAAGTAGCAGGAACTTGCCGTGACCAGAGGGAAGGACAACAGTTTTTGAGAGTCAGAGAACTATTACAGGCAAACAGCAACTTAGACTGCTATCAGTTTCACTTAGAACTACAAACCTCCTGAGAAGGTAGAAGCATCTTGAGAATTCTAGGGCTCATACCAGAACCAAGTTTGTAGTCCCTGCTCCAGAGAGTGACCCCAGAGGGGCAGGATGCTTTTTTAACATTTAGAAGAGAAATTGCATGGTTTTGCCTCACAGTTAAGTTGCATGCAAAGGGAACCCCTGACGCGGGTCATCAGGTATAAGCAGAAACAAACCTTAACCCTTTTCATGTTTCAGAAGAGGAGCAGGAAACCTCAGGGGACTTTGGCAGTGGCGGCTCGGTGGTCCTGCTCGATGACCTAGAGGATGAACGGGAGCTGGGACCAAAGGACAGAGAGGGCAAGCTGCGGGTGCACACCCGGGCCGTGACGGAGGATGACGAGGATGAGGATGACGACAAAGAGGATGAGGTTGGGTACATATGGTAGTGCCCACAAGAAAGAGGACATGAGTTTTGCACAAAATTGCAAGTCACTTCCTATCCTGCATTTGTATCTAAGACTCCAAAGCACCAAGGTCTCTTCTCTGTTGCTCTCTACACCCGACCCGAGGTTTGGAAGACAACTGCTTGTTCCCAGAACATTCTGATTTTGCATAGGTTTGTGTGGGAGAAAGGGTGTTTTGTTTTGGGTTTGGGGGGGACAGGGACATAGCTGGCTTCATTAGAGCCTCCTTTTCCCTCCCATGAGATTTTTGCAACACGCATGTGATTTATGTGGAATTCTGACAGTGCAGGGAGCCCCCACCCTCTCAAATGTCAAAGACCCTTTTTGATCACCCACACTGGTGGTTACTACAGCATGGTTCCCAGCCTTACAGTGTCTAAGTGCTTTTCTTGTGTCCTGTAGATGTCGTGAAAAGAAACACCACACTGTACCTTTTCCTCCCTGAACCCACCATTCCTGGTGTTTATTAAAAATTAGTTTTTCACATCACTATATCTGGCTTCCTATAAACAATAGCCTTAATTCAGTCAAGAGTCCCTTTGGGGAATTCATTTTCTTTATTGAAAATTGGTGTCTGGATGCTTCTCTCTGTACACACATTAAAATGTATGTATGTACAGAAGAGAATGTGTGTATGTATACACGCTGCACACACCTCTCAGAAAAATTAAAAACTCATTTGAGACACAATTATAAATTTGTCAGCTTGTCCAGACCTGGAACAAAATTTCGGGAATCAGAAATTTGCATCAAAGTCCTTTTTTGCACTACCAGTTGGCACTTCTAGCCTGAGGCTGAGGAGGTTTCTTCTCTGTGCATCAGCAGAGTTGCTGGAAGCCTCTGTCTGCCTAAATCGCTTTCCTCGCAGAAGCCATGTGACTCCCACGTGGGCAGCTTCACAAGCCATCTCTCTCACTTACGCTCAAAGCCCCCTTGGGCAGCACAGTCCCATCTGTAGCAGGCTCCTTCCTTCCCCACCTACTCAAGGGCTTTTTCTAAGGCACACCCACATATCTTTTCTCTAAGAAGGTAGTACCAAGGTTTTCCTTAAGAGAAGAAAATTGAAAATCCTGAACTCAATGTTTTGCTTTTGCCCTCTTTCTGTCTATAATTCATGATGAGGGCATACAAGTTGTAAAGTTATATGGATTTTTTTTAAACCAACCATTGTAGGCAAACAATCCCAAATGGAGGCTTACAGAAAACATCGTAGTAGCACGTTGAATCTAGCACTAGGTTCTGAAGAGCTAATTCCATACCCCCCAAATATGAGGATACTAATGAAGAAAGCCTTTCACTATTGTTTTTCTTTTCCCTAAACTCACTGGAGTCTAGTTCAAAGTCAGTAAATTTACCATCTCCACAGTTTTTAGGATTTCTCTCCCTATCGATCAAGCTCTCCCAGATACAAGTACCAAAGAGTCATCTTCAAAGTGGCCCTACTCAGCTCAGTACCATTCCTTCTGCTCCTGCCCCACCTGGTTCCCATACCTGGATGCCCTAATCAGCCACCCAGCAAGGCTCTCTGGTCCACATTTCTGCCTCTTGCCTTTCCCATGAGCTTCAGCCTGTCTACAAGACAAACATATAAACTCAGGCAAGAACTATGTTCAGCCAAACCATGATTACTGACAGCTGACCAATCTCCCACCCCAAATTGTTATTTGAGTGTACCAAGCCACTTTAAATTAGCATTTTTCTAGTCCTCGCATTGGCTAGACAATAGAGTTGGTTTCAGATGGGAAATGCACATACTTGGCATAGCTGAGTCCTTTGGCCTGGCAGAGATAAGTGCAGCCACGACCCTGAGGTTTTGTACTTGCTTTCCCCAGAAGGACACCTTAGGCAAGCATATTGGGATCTCAACTCCATCACCTCTGTTTCAATATTTTTTTTCACTTGAACAAAACTTTGATATCATAATTGAGAAAACAGGTGCTTAATTGTAGCTAAATTACAATAAAGTATATAAAAAATCAAGATGTTAAAAAATCTCAGTTTAGATCATCAAAGAAAACCTCTATTACTATCTCCTCTGAGCTTGGAAAAATGCACAAGAGAACAAATTAAAATCGACAAATTGATTTCACTTAGAAAAACTTCGAGGCACAGGGTGAACTACTGATTTTAATTTGCTTAATTATCTTATGACAAGTGTCAAATTAAGATGACACTTAAAGATCCTTAGCATTAACTTAATGACGGAGAAGAGTGCTCAATAGACAATTCCCAGTAAGGTAATAGGATGCCATTTTCAGAAACATTCCAAGAAGATATTTTGATTCATTAAAATATTACATAAAAAGCTCTCCTAAGACTGGAACCCAAATCAATGCAGGAACATTAACACTACCTTCTGTGCCTCACTTTGGCATGATGGCATTGGGTTTTTAAAAGATATTTAGTATTTGCACAAGTACTAAAGATTAGGTTGAGTTATCTTGTCTTCAGAAGTAGAATTTTGTTTTTCTGTTTTTGGAAGGAGCCCTTTAGTTACAGTGGCCATGTATACATAAAATATTGATTTGTTTTAAAGAATAGTATTGTGATAATCCAGTCCCTTGAGACAGGTATTAAGTTGAATCCTCACTAACTCACTTTTGGAAAATCTTTAGTGAATAGTTTTATTCCACAAATAGTCCTTTTACCATTTCCTTGCCGTCTAACTTAAGTCCCAGAATTTTCTTCCACCATGGTTGGCTATCTTGCATCCTAATGTCTTTTGTTTCTACAGATATTCTAGCCTTGGAAATACCTTACACTGAATTTGAGATTTTGTGTCATTTTCCCCTTCTTTATGCCCATTCCTCTACCCACAGCAGCAAGCGACAACATGCCTGTCTAGGTCCGCCCCTGCTCTTCCCAGGATGCCATTCACATTGTTTGTAACCTCAACCACACTGTACAGTAACATCCCAGTGGCCATTCTACAGTGGGTGGTTTTAGTCTTTTTATATACCTTTTTCTCAAAGTCACTGATGTCTGTCCCAGTTAAATGTGTAACAAGAGCCCATCAAATCCTGAGCGTCAGTTTGTTGTCCCTATTGTAGATGAAATAGTGATGTAGCAAAACCTAGTAAATTCTGAATGCTATTCCACATAGACTTATCTGGAATGTGAACATGACTCTTGGGTTAATAGTAAATACTTAACTGTAGTCCTGAGTAGGTGCATTTCTGTCTGTCTCAATAAATTTTCCTTTGTCTGCAACATGTGAGTGTGTTTACTTCATTGGCTTGAGTGTGCACTTACCAGGCCACATCCACACACAGTCCCTTGACAACAGTATGAACTGACACAGGGATTGCCAAGGAGGCCATCAGGCAGAGCTTCTTATCATGGTGGGGGTCAGTCTGCTGGTGGTCAGCCTGGTCCCCCCCAGCACATGCAATCTAGAAATATCCCACCTGACACCTCCCCCCACCGGCTGTATTTGTGCCTTTCTCAGGCTCCAACTTTATTCCTTAACCATCAGATTTCACTCTTGTCCATCTTGTTTACAACCTTAAACTTTTAAAATTATGCTTATCCCTCCCCCCCCCAGCCAGATATTCTGTAGTTCTCCTGGGGGGGGGGGGAACACCTCTCTTCCCTTTACAGGGACCCTGAGTTCCTCTCTGTTCATGAATTAACACACCAGATGCTTGTTGAACATCAGAACGCACCCAAATTGGAAAAGGAATGATTTCTTTTCCACCTCTGTCCACATTTGGACCAATGTGTCTATGACTTAATTATACCCTGAGTGAGTAATTTTACCATGAGCTGCCATAGAAACTCTTATGAATAATTCCATCCCTTCACCCTGTGGACCAGATTTTACAGACAATTTCAGATTGACAGTTCAAGAAAAGTTGCTTCGTAAATTCACAAGATAACTAATGTCAGGAGAACAATAGCCAATATGCCGTCTCCAAGGTAGTTAAGGAGTACTTTAAAGAGTTGTTGGTGTTTGTGAGCACACTCCAAATTCCTCTCAAATCAGCACAGGTTCATGGGTAAAGCCTGACATTTCTCCTAAAGTTACACCTTCATGGATGCCACTTCGGCCCCTTTAAAGGCCAGGACCAAATGAAGGAGAACGGGAAGGCAGTTCTCCAGCTTGATTATACAGCTGAGTAAAAAGGTCACAGTACTTTCTTAAGATGCTTGGTTGTAAGATTTGCTTTGATATATTGGTTTAGGCAAAGAGGAAGATATCAAAATTTATTCCTTAAATAAGCCTTTGCAGATTAATTGGTAGATAAATTATACCATGTCAGGTGGATGAATGCCACTATGGGCATGACATGCATGCCCTTCCAGAAATGTAAAAGCGAGACCTGGTAACTGCTTGGGAAAGTTACCACCCCCCTTAAGAAATTAAACACATAAATAATTGTTATGATATAGCTGGTGGATGTCATAACAATGGCAATGGCTACTCAAGCCTTGTTAAAGCTTGTTAAGCCTTGTTAAAGCTTGCCTCTCTTGGTTCTTTTTATCCATCATTTCCTGGCTTTCCTCCTACTTCCCTGGATGTTCCCTTTCAGTTACCTATATATCCTTTTGTTCAAACAGTTCTGTTAATTGGTATCCTTCAGATCAGTGTCTGGCCCATTTCTTTTTTGCTTTACCTGCTTTCTCTGGATAGTTTTATTGTTTTGTTTTTGTTTTTTTTTTAGGCTTATGGTTTCAAATATCTCCTTTATGCTGAAAAGTCCACAACCTGTATCATAAGTGTAGATTTTGACTTCTGCTTCATTTTGAAACAATCATCTGACATTTAGATAATTCTACTTAAATTCACACTGACACCTCAATTTCAAACCTTAAAATAATCAAAATGATAGAAGGAAATATGCAGTGAGTATACCTATGACAATAGGCATCAGTAGGCTTTTCCTAAGTCCTAGCTCACATGAGACATAGTGGAAAAGACTGATACATTTGCCTCCATCAAAATTAATAAGATATCATAAACAAGCTTAAAAGATGAACATGAGACTAAAGAAGATATTGTTGACATAAAACAACTGACAGATTAGGGCATAAAGTATTTGGTTTTACAACTCCATGAGAAAAATATAGCCCAATAGAATAAGGGGCAAAAGATAAAAACAAGCAATTCATAGAAGACATATAAATGACAAAGCTATATCCAATCTCATCCGTGAGCAGAGAAATGCAAGTTAAAGCAATGATATATTAGTTATCACTCAGAAAACAAAGTTTTGATCACCTCAAGTATCAAGAGTGTGGAGTAAGGAATACTTGAGAATACTATATAATCAAAACAGCCATGTGGGGGGGCAGTTTGACAATAAGAGTGTCCATCCCAGGATCCAGGAATTCCATTTCTCATTGACTGCTTCTGGAGATGTAAAGGTATATCCACTGTAGCATCATTTGTTAGAAGAGGAGATTTGGGGGAAAGCTAGATATTTATCAATGGGGACATTAGATGAGTCTATGGAATACTATGCAACAGTCAAAAAGAATGAAGTAAACTTATGTGCACAGACTTAGAACAATTTCTAAAATACTGGTTTTGGTTGTATGGGGAAAATATAAAGTGATACATGAAGTATGAAATATGTAACAGATATCTAAAAAGCAATACTCTCCATTTTCTCTGGGTGTCAAAATGCACAGAACAAGGCCTGAAAAGATACACAGCAAGCTTGCAGGAGTGGTCTCTGAGGAAGCGCTGTGATTGGGCAGGTGGCTAATGAAGGCATGAACCTTATCCTCTAAGTTCCACTTTGTTTTAAATCACAAACATACCATAATGTCTTACGTGATTTAAAAATCAATTATTTAAAAATAACCTATCTGCTATGTCTTCAGAAAGGTTCCTTTGACAACTCTACAATTTGGAAATGCTACCATCATCTATGCCATTTTCTCCTGCCCTCAAACTATAGTAAGTCACTAAATTCTGTCAAGTCTTATAGATATCTCTTCCTTTCTATCCCATCTCCACTGCTATGGTTCTGACCACCATAATTTCTCTCAACTGTCTTAGGAGTTTTTTAATTAGTGGCCCTTCTACACTTTGGGCCTGTTCTAATCCATCCTACAAGTCACTGCTGAGTCATTTATTCTTTTTTATTATTATTAAATTATAGCTGTGTATATTAATGCAATCATGGGATACAATGTGCTGGTTTTACATACAATTTGAAATGTTTTCATCAAACTGGTTAACATAGCCTTCACAGCATTTTCTTAGTTATTGTGTTAAGACATTTGCATTCTACACCTAGTAAATTTCACATGTACCTTTGTAAGATGCACTGTAGGTGTGGTCCCACCAATTACTCTCCCTCCACCAATCCTTCCCCCTCCCCCCCCTTTCCCCTATGAAACCAATTTATAGCTTTCTTATGAAAGCTATAACCCAATTACAGCCCAAGAAGAAAGGGAAAAGTGAGTCATTTGTTCTTAAAGGTAAGTCTCACTGTGTCACTGCCCTACCTAATTTCAACATTTCCCATCACTTTCAAAACCAAATCTATCAACTTGATTTGGCAAACAGCCTACTTTGCACTTCTTTGTCCCTTTGCATTCCTCATCATTCAAATTCTGTTTTTCCCCAGTACTTTTACCCTTCTCAGCCCTTTGCCTGCCTATGTTTTTTTGTTTGTTTGGTTGGTTGGTTTTTTTGCAGTTTTTGGTCAGGGCTGGGTTTGAACCTGTCAACTCTGGCATATGGCGTCAGTGCCCTACTCCTTTGAGCCACAGGCGCTGCCTGCTGCCTGTGTTTTTGATGTTTCCTTTACCTGGGATGCCCCAGAAGCTCAGTTCAATTATTCCTCCTTCAGGGAGACTTTTATCAATAGTTTGCTCCCGAGAAAATGAGGGACTCTTTCTGTCTTTCTTGAGCACCTCGTGTGTATCTCTGACATAGCAGTTGGTCATGTCCTCTGTGCAATTCTCCATCAAATACAAGCTTTTCAAAAGCAAGAGATGATGCGAAACAATAGACTAGGAAGTTTCCAGCCCTCATTTCCCACACACACACACATAGCCCACACAAGTAAACTTGCCTAAAATAACTTTATAGGAGTGCTGTAAAATATTATAGTTGAAGGTCTAAATACAGCAACCAAGTTAACACCTGATCAAGAAACAGTCACTTAAAATGGTAGAATTTTTTAGCATTTTAATTTGTTCTTAACCTCTCCTTATAGCATGGTCTTAATCTGGAGGAGGTAGCATCTCAGTTACTAACTCCCCCACCCCTCTACCCCAAACCAAAGGGAACACAACAGAACTAATTGGCAATGTCCTAACCTGTCTGGAAGCTGCCTAGATGGTATGTTTTACCAAACTTGAACCCCATGTAGACAGTCACTGCTCATGAAAGTTACAGGGGGACTATAACCCTACAGAAGTCTAAGGCAAGAAGTTATAGGCAGAGGCATATAAAAGACTTCCTAAAACTCTAAAAAGAAGCTGGATTAAGACTCCTTAGGAAATTAAGACATTTAAAATCAGCCATGAAAATGGAAGAATCAAAATCCAGACACCCAGGCCTAAAGCAAGATGTATACTCAGGCAAGATTTATGAGAAGTCCCTAAGCTTTCACCTTGAGCTGATCGTAAGACTCAGGCCCAGTTTATTAGTGAAGGACTGCCCTAAAATAGAGACAGTCTATAAAGACTGCCCTAAAACAGAGACAGTCTATAAAGACTGCCCTAACACAGAGACAGTCTATAAAGACTGAGGGTGGAAGCTGTTTTTAAAATATCCATTGTGTTGTAACAACAAAAAGCCATAAGATATACAAAGCAACAGAAGAATACGGCCCATTCAAAGGAAGAAAACAGTGGCAAAAACTTTCCCTGAAGAAATAGGCCTTGTACTTACTAGACTTTGAAAGAAATGTAATAAATGTGCTCAAATAGCTAATGGAAAACATGGATGAAAACCCAAAGGAAAAAAACAGTAAAGTGAGATATAAACAAAATGAGAATATGAAGAGATGGAAATTATAAGAAGGAAGTGAACAAAAATTCTGGAAATGAAAAACATAATGGAATTGAAAAATTCACTAGAAGTTTAATAGATTTGAGCAAACAGACAAAAGAATCAACAAACCTGAAGATGGGACTTTTGAAATTACTAAGTGCAGGGAGCAAAATAATAATGAATAAAGAAAATGAACAGAACTTAAGGGACTGGTGGGACAAAATGAAATGAACCAATACACATATTATGAAAATCCCAGAAGAAGAAAAGAGAAAGAGTTAGAGAGATTATTTGGGGGAAAAAATATAAAAAAAAAAACCCCAAAACTAAAGATGCTTCAAGTTTGAAGAAAACTTGAATCTATAAATACAAGAGCTTAACTCTGATAAACCTAAAGAGACCCACACAAAAATACATTATAATCAAACTATTGGAAGTCAAAGCCAAAGGGAGAATCTTGGAGGCAGCCAGAGATAAGTGACTTTTCACATACAAGGAAGCCTCAATAATAGAAACTGGTGTCACATCAGAAGGCAGTGGAATGATATTTAAAGTTCTTGGAACAACACCCATCTGTTGACCAAGAATTCTATACCAGCACAAAAATCCTATACCAGTACAAAATGTCCTTCAAAAATGTTCAAATACAAAAACCAATATTATAGTAATTTTATTCATAGCTCTTTAACTTCTATGGGATTTAAAAGATAATGCATAGAATTATAAATCTATGTCAGTGTGTGCACAATATAAGAAGATGTAGTTTGTTTCATCAGTACATAAAGAGAGAAGCATGAAATTGTAAAGAAGTAGCCATATACACAATTGAAGCTGTTATCAATTCAAAATAGATCATTATAACTTTAGAGTGTTATATGTAATCCTCACATTAATGGTATTTCCTAAGAAAATATCTATAGAATACATACCCAAAAGGAAATGATAAGGGAATTAAGGTGTGTCACTACAAAAAAAAAAAAGTCAATTAAATCCCAAAGCGGGCAGTATTGGAGGAAACAAGGAATTAAAAAAAAAAAGGTTTAAGACATACAGAAAATAAATAGAAAGGTGGAGAAAGTAAGTTTTTTACTCTCAGCAATTACTTTAAAGGTAAGTACATTTATATTTGATCTATATCAAAAGGCACATACTGGCAGAATGGAAGAAAAAACATGATTCAACTATATCCTGTCTACAAGAAATTTACTTTAGATCTAAGAACACAATTAGTCAGGCATGGTAGTTCATGCCTGTCATCCTAGTACTCTGGGAGGCTAGATTGCCTAAGCTCAGAAGTTTGACAACAGGTTGAGCCAGAGCAATGTCCCATCTCTGAAAATAGCTGGATGTTGTCGTATGGGCCTGCAGTCCCAGCTACTCAGGAGACTGAGACAAGAAGATTGCTTGAGCCCAAGAGTTTAAGGTTGCTGTGAGCTATGATGCCATAGCACTCTACCAAGGGTGACAAAGTGAGACTCTGTCTCAGAAAAACAAAAACACAATTAGATTGAAATTGAAAGGATGGAAAAAAGAGATCATGTGCAAATATTATAGTAACCAAAAGAGAGCAGAAGTGAATATACTGATATTAGACAGAATGGACTTTAAGTCAAAAACTTTTATAAGAGAAAGAAGGGCATTTTAATATTGAGAGTCAATATACTAATAAGATAGAACAATTACATACACATATGCATCACAAGTAACAGCTCCAAAATACACAAAGCAAACATTGACAGCCTTGCCAGGAGAACTACATAGCTTTATAACAGTGTTGGAGACATTAATATCCACTTTTAATAATAGATAGAATGCACATTTTTCTCAAGTGTACATAAAACATTCTCTAGGATATACCATAAGTTATGCCACAAATAAGTGTTTTTGATTTTTAAGAGATCATGTCTAGTTATATTACCCATACTGGAGTACAATGGCACAATCATCGCTCACTGCAGCCTCCTGGGCTCAAGGAATCCTCTCATATCAGTCTCCCAAGTAGTTGGTACTACAGGCATGCACCATCATGTTTGGTTAATTTAAAAAATACTTTTTTCAAGGGGAGGGTGTCTCACCATGTTGCACAAAACAAATTTCATTGTTTTAAGACTAAATTGTTTAAATTTTAATTGAAATCATACAATGGAATGAAAGTAGAATCAATAACTAAAGAAAAACTGAAAATTTTACAAATACATGGAAATTAAATGACCTGTTTATTAAAAAAATGGGCAAAGAAGAGATTACAAGGCAAATTAGGAAATATCCCAAGTCAAATAAAATGAAAACACAATATTCAAAACTTATGGGTGTAGGAATACCATTGCTAAGAGAGAAATTTATAGCTCCAAATAGTTACATTTAAAAAGAAGAATGCTCTCAAATCAACAACCTATCTCTAAATCTTAAGAAATTAGCAAAAGAAGAACAAAATAAACTCAAAGCTAGAACAAGAAAGAAAATAATATTGAAGGAGGGATAAATAAAAGAGAATAGTAAAACAATAGGAAAAAATAAATAAAACCAAATTTAGTTCTTTGAAATGATTAACAAAATTGACAAATCTAAGTTACTACAATCAGAAATTAAAGTGGGAGATGTTGCTATTGGATTTATAGAAGTATAAAGGCACTATGAATAGTTGTATGCCAATGAATTAGATAGCCTAGACACAAAATAGAAAAACACAACCTATTAATACTTACAGATATTAGACCACATATGAATAAATCTACAGGTAATAAAGACACAGAATTAGCAATCAAAAACCTTCCAATGAAGAAAACCTATGGGCTAGAAAGCTTCACAGGTGAATTCTATCAAACATTTAAGGAATAATTAACACCAGTCCTTCTCAAATTCTTCTCAAAAAAGTGAAGAAAAGGGAAAATTTCCTAAATAATTCTATGAGGCCAACGTTATGTTCATACCTAAGCCAGACAGACACTATAAGGAAAAAATTGTAATCAATATCTATTACGAATATTCATTTAAAAATCCTCGATATTAGCAAATTGAATACAGTAGCATACTAAAAGGTTTATAAACCTTGCCACAGTGGGATATATTCCTGGAGTACAAGGCAAGTCAACATATAAAATTCAATAAATATAATATATACATTAAAAGACTGGGAAAAACCAACAATATTCATAATATTAAACACACATGATAATTTCAATTGATTCCATAAAACATTTGACAAAATTCAACACCCTTTTTTATGATAAAAACACTCAAAAAACTAGGACTAGAATAAAAAAAACCTCAACATAATAAAGGCCATATTTGAAAAACCCATAGTTAATATCACACTCAGTGGTAAAAGACTAAAATCTTTTCCCCTATGAATATAAACAAGACAAGGAAGTCTGATTTCACCACTTCTATTCAACATAGTATTAGAAATTCTAGTCAGCAAAATTAGGCAAGAAAAATAACTAAAGACTTCCACATTGGAAAGGAAGAAGTAAAATTATCTCTGTTTGCAGATAGCACAATCTTATATATAGAAAATCCTAAAGATTAAACACACTTGCACACACACACACACACACACACGCACGCCAATACGTAAACACTTACAATAAGCTAATTCAACAAAGTTATAGGATGTAAAAATCAACCAAACTCAGCTGTATTCTATATATGAAAAATGCATAATCCAGAAAGGGATTGAGAAAAATTCACTTACGATAACATCAAAAAAGGTAAAATAATCAAGAGTTAACAATCCCATCTATCACTGGGCAAGAGACATGAACAGAACAGTCTCTGAGGAAGACAGACAAACAGCTAACAAACATGAAAAAATGCTCATCTCTAATCATCAGAGATATTCAAATCAAAGCCATCTTGAGATATCACCTAACCTCAGTGAGATTAGTTCACATCGCAAAGTCCAAAAGTTGCAAATACTGGTGCAAATGTGGAGAGAGGGGAACACTTCTACACTGCTGGGTGGGACTGCAAACTAATATAGCCTCTTTGGAAAAAAGTATGGAGGATCTTCAAAGAACTCAAGTTAGACCTTCCATTTGACCCCACAATTCCACTATGAGGTATCTACCCCCCCCAAAAAATAATTTTATCAGAGGGACATATACCGTTCAATTTACAAACACCAAGATGTGGTAACAACCTAAATGCCCATCAATCCAAGAATGGATTATTAAACTGTGGTATACCATGGAATACTATTCAACCATAAAAAAGATGGTGACTTCACATCTTTTGTATTAACTGGGATGGAGCTGAAACACATTATTCTTAGGTAAATATCACAAGAATGGAAAAGCAAATGTCCAATGTACTCAGTACTAACAAGAAGCCATTAGACAATCTAATTCATGTCCACATAGGAAAAAAACTCATTTCAATTCATGTTGGGGGTATGGGGAAAGAGGGAGGGGAAAAGAGGAAGGAGGAGAGGATTTGGGGTGCTCTCACTGAATGGGCACAGTGTAGGAGTGTACAGCACACCTTTTGGGTATAAGACATCACTACAAGAGGGACTCTACCTAACAAATTCAAATATTGTGATTTGGTTGTTTGCACCCTCCCATTAACCTGAAATTTTTAAAAAAGGTAAAATTCTTAGGAATAAACTTAACCAAGGAGGTAGAATACCTGTACACTGAAAACTACAAAGAAATTGCTAAAAGAAATTAAAGAAGACATAAATAAATGGAAAGACATTCTGTGTTCATAGATTGGAAAACATAATACTTTTAAGGTGTCAGTGTTACTCAAAATGATTTACAGATTCAATACAAGTCCCTATCAATATTGCCAGTGATGCTTTTTGCAGAAAAAGAAAAACCCATCCCAATGTGCTTCTTAGCAAAGTGTCCCAGGAATGGAAGAAAAAGTATCCAATGTACACACCCCTTTTATGAAACTAATCTATAGCTCTCAAGCAAAAGATACAACTTAATTCTAGCCCAAAAATATGGGGAGGGGGTGG
>CAUYQV010011336.1:0-36511 GCA_963574575.1 Galagoides demidoff | reverse complement strand
TGTGGTCCCAGCTACTTGGGAGGTGGAGGCAGGAGACTCGCTTGAGCCCAGGAGTTGGAGGTTGCTATGAGCTGTGATGCCATGGCACTCTACCCAGGGGGATAGCTTGAGGCTCTGTCTCAAAAAAAAAAAAAAAAAGTTCATCTAGTTTAGATTAATATTTTTATCACATGCAACTAAAGGGATCCTATATGATTAAAAAGAGTACTTAAGTATTTTTAATAAATAAATACTAACAGACTCATTTCTCAAAAAAATTTATTAATTTGTAGATTTATAAATTAGCAATACTATTTCTTTCTCCACTTATTTTCCCAGTCATGATGTAACTTTTTCCAGTAAACTAGGCAGAAAATTTCTTATTGGTTTTTTGTTTGAATTTCATTTTTGTTAATGAAATTTGGGATCTTTCCTATATACTAATCATTAGAAGTTTTAAATCATCTGTCCATGCATTTTTATTTCTTTATGCTGTTGTTTCTAATCAGTCAGTGTTATACTGGAGACCTTAAGTGTAATTAAATCTATTAAGCAAGCCAGGCACAGATAAATATTCCAAAGCTTTTTCTCATGAATATCCACTCCCTAGACCTGATCTCTACTCTCACCTCTCTGCTTCTTTCTGCTATGGCAGAATTTATAAGATTGTTCACTGTATAATGTCTAAGAGGGCTTTGCCTGACCACCTATGAACTCTTAACACACAAATGAGAGAAATATGAAATTTCTTTACACCATGTAGTCATCAGGACCTCTTAAATGATATTCTAATAGACTCTGGAGTAAGAAATGACCAAAAGGCATGTCTTGTGGGACTAGATAAATGGCATAGTTGCCTAATACAATAATCTATTTAATTATTTCCCAATGAGTTATTTAGAAATCCTCAAACATTTGTGAGTGTTGGAGGGGAAATATCATCTCATGAAATCTGTTTTAACATCTAACTTGAAAGCAATAAAGACAATACTTTGGGGTATTTTCTACCAAAAAAGGACCAGTCTGAGCTGCTTGTTATACATTTGGTGGCCCCAGCAGCAGCAGGCAGTGACGCTCAGGTAAACGTTTGTCATCACTAATTGCCATCTGATTTCACCATTTCATGTTTTTAACATTTCTATGAGAAATTTAGACATACGTAATTATTTCAGTGTTTCCTGTATATGAGTCATTTCCGTACTGCTTTTAATATTTTTGCCTGAAGCTGAGAAAGACGCTGGAAGGAGCATACGCGGGCTGAGACCGAGGCAGTAGGGTGGGTGGAGGCATTGAGGCTGAATCAGGGTGAGCTGAGGACATCAGGAGGGACTGGGGAAGAAGTCAGGAGATCCACAACCCCACATGCACAGCTGCACCGCAGAGCTTCCTAAGACCACCTGTGTGCAATTATTCTCAATAAAAACTAAAAAGGGAACTTGAGGTGTCACCCGGATACCATGTTTCTTTTGAATATACCAATGTGGCCCATCACCTATCTTTGTCGTTGTTTGTTTACCCCATAAGCTGAGAATGGTTTTTACATTTGCAAATGGTTCCATTATAAAGGATTATATAAGTACCAACACTATATCTCCTATTTTATTTCTTGGTCCCCAAAAATATTTGTTTTCCGGTCCTTTGTGAAAAAATTTGCTAAGCACAGGAACAGAGCACAGTTGCTCCCCATTTCTGTGATTTCACGCAATGTCCAATTAGAATTGGTATTTCATGCTATCACGCTGCAGTCAGATTTTTAAACAATTCCAGGAGACATGAGTGCTATAAAAAATGTCCTTTATTTTGTTTAAAAAATGTGATTTTCAAATATCACAAAGTACTTAATGAACATGCGTGATGACGCTGAAAACATTTACACAGATGGGACCCTTGTGACCTCTGTTCTCTGATGTGCCAGGAACGGCACAGCATTCTTAAGTTTTCTGTTTCACACTAAAAATATTTTTTATTGATTACTTTTTTACTTGGAGTGAGGATGGGGACATGCATTTTATTGAAGTAATAATGATATCAAGCTGTAAAAAAGAAGGTCAAGGTTAAGGAGTATAATGAATGCCTATGAAAGCAGCTTATAAGTTAGTTAATAAATTAGAGGTGGCAGATGACATCTATAGGTGCCTGTCCTCTGGATACTCTTGGAAAAATAAGTTTCTACCATGGTTGTCAAAGATTATGCATCACTGGAAGAAGTTCATGCTAATCAGTCTATGAGTGACATTCTCCTTGGATCTCTGAAAGTCCTTCACGTAAGGCTAAGTCATCACTGAAGACACATAAATGGAAATAAATTAAATTGATTCTTTCAGCAAATTGCTTTGCAAGGAGCACATCATCAAAGTCTCCTTTAGAAAACAGAATAAAAAAGAAAATATTTTGAGTATATTTGAGTTACGTTATACAAATAAAATCAACATTAGAGAAGTCAACAAAAATACAGTGAGATTTCCCCCCAAATGTGTGTCATGATTAATATTCAATGAACCCATGCTTCACTGTTTGTTGTTGCTTCAAGAGAATACACATGCTTCAAATTTTATTATGAAATAGGTTTGACATATCAAAATATATAAGATATCAAAATCTTATGTCCCTGGAAATTACCATAAAAGGCATTATAAACATTGTATAGACTTCCATAAATGTTTAACCTGATTTCTCTCCGATGAAATTGCAATTCTGAAAAATATTTTTGGTTCATTCACAAGCATATCTTCAAGTTAAATTTATCTTTGTTCCAAGTAATATATGGTATCGTTTGCCCTACTTTAGTGTTTATGTGAATGATACCACAATAGGTATTTCCTCAACATTTTACTTTTTACTCAACACTTTCTTTTGAAGATTATAACACAAGTAGCTTTAGTTCATTAACTTTTAGGGCTCTGCAGTACATGAACAGTGGAAATAAAAATTCTTTCTGTGATCATCCTGGGACATAGATTCTTATGTGGATGGGAAAGAATTTTCTCTTGGCTACAGTATAGAGAGTTAAATGTCTGAAATAAATGATTATGTGAGTCTCATCTGAGATATGTTCTGTTAAACTCTCTCCAATATGGTTGTTCTAGCTAATCTTATTCCCACTACTCCTCAGCAAAAGATAGTTCTCATTCTCCTTATCATGGTTACCATGGGGTAGTATTAGGTTGCTCAGTACATGCCAGTATGCTCTGAACTTTCTGATTCAGCATCTCACTGTGTGTGTGTGTGTGTGTGTGTGCACGCACGCATGTACCCATGGTGTTCATTACTAATGATACAGATTCCTCTTTTTGAAGTTTTTGTTGACATGTATTTTGTCAATTATATTTTTAAATTAGTTATCTTTTTCTGACTATTATTTTTGGCTCTTTATATGGTCTGGGCACCTAATTTTGAAATGTAAGACTAGCCAAAATCTCTCCCTAGGCTTAGCCTGTCATTTCCCTCATTTAAGGATGTCTTTTGAGGGATAGATGATTGTATTATCATTGTACTCTGATTTATCATAATTTTCCTTTTGCTTCATGCTTTTGGGATTTAAAAAATCTTTTCCCACCCTGAGTACAAATATATCTTTCAATATGTCTTATAAAACTTTTAAAGTTGTGCTTTTCACATTGAGATCTATGCTGTATTCACGATGTATGTGTCTGGCACAAGACAGAAAGTGAATTAAAGTCTTTTTTTCATTTAGGTATCCATATTATGCATGCTTTTGTACAAGATAACTTTTCAAAATATTTTATGCAGTGAGCTTAGTTGCTTTTATTGGTGCTGTTGGTCCAAGTACCAAGTATACCCTACAGCTGGAAAAAACAGCTTGCTAAAAACAATTTAACAAATTCTATAAGTGTAGTACTGTGGGGAAGCACCTGTGGCTCAAAGGAGTAGGGCGCCTGCCCCATATACCAAAGTGGCAGGTTCAAACCCAGCCCAGAGCCAAAAACTGCAAAAAAAATGAGTAGTACTATGTTATATTTTTTAATTACATTTTATGTAAACTTTTTGTTTTTAACCTCACAAGTTTGTTAAAAATGATTGCCAATATTTTATTTTATCATTTTCAATCACTACTAGATATTAAGAGGTCTGTGAAGTTTATCCCACCAAGGGTTATAACCGCAGGTGATATAGATGATTCATTAGCACTTAATAAAATTAAGACAGTTTCACATTAAGATAACACCTGAGCTGAGTTTTGAAACTGAAGTGAAAAAGAGTGAACACAGAGTGAAGCACCATCCCAGGCAGAAGGAAAGTCAGCTTAAGCACCAACTCACAAAGAACAGGGAGCTCTCAGTGTAAGAGGAAGAGTAAAGAGGAGCTGGGTGCTCTCAAGGATCTCACATGTGTTGGTGAGGAGCCTGAATGCTATCAGCAATGCTGAGAATCATACACAAATTTTGGGAAGGGACTTCCACATTAAGTTTTGCATATTTTAAATATAGTTTGTGTTTATGTGTGTGTGAGTACACGCATGTGCCAAAGCTGAAGAGATTGAGTCTGGAAGCAAATCCATCAGTTGTCTTAATGATGCAATGATTCCAGGTAAGAGTTGTCAAATCTGTACAAAGATGGTGCCAATGAGGTTATCTAAACATATTCGAGAACTATTGAGAGGACAGCATTACCTGAATTTGGTGAAAATCAAATGCAGTGAATGAGAAGAAAAAAATTTAAGAAGTCAGCTTGGTTTCTTTTTTTGAGTAGTTGATAGTTGTTGATAGGGTGGCAAGTACCAGCACCTGTAGGACAAGTAACAGCAGCGGTAAATGATTACCAATGGCCTGACATACGTTGGTCCCTGAGAATTGATATTATTGACCTCATTCACCTCAAAGAATACGAAGTTAAAATATATATTAACAGTATTGCTCATGTGAATGAAATATATTCTTACTGCTGCTGGTTCTTCTTTGCTAATGCCCATCCGAAGAGTGGTAAAGGACTTTCTTATATCTGTAAGGTATTACTAAATCATATGGAGTGCTGTGGGTATTTTCTTTAAGTTACTTTTGTTTGATGTGTAATGGAATCATATAAATTTAATATAAATACATTGATGTTAAAAGTTTAATTTTTGGCTCAGTGCCTGTGGCTCAAGTGGCTAAGGCACCAGCCACATACACCTAAGGTGGCGGGTTCGAACCCAGCCCGGGCCCACCAAACAACAATGATGGCTGCAACCAAAAAATAGCCCGGCGTTGTGGCGGGTACCTGTGGTCCCAGCTACTTGCGAGGCTGAGGCAGGAGACTTGCTTGAGCCCAGGAGTTGGAGGTTGCTGTGAGCTGTGATGCCACAGCACTCTACCCCAGGGGGAGAGCTTGAGGCTCTGTCTCAAAAAAAAAAAAAAAAAAAAAGTTTAATTTTCAGGAAATTCACAAAGAGTAGGCAATTGTGAATAGTTTGATTTGCATAACATTTAGATAATCACCGGTGATGTAGACAATTTTCACTATGGTTAACCTTCTGGTCTAAGTGTACTATTGCAAATATACACAAATTGTATATTCAGAAAAAAAGCCAATACAATTTTTAAAAACATTTGGTTTGTTGAATGACATAGTACCTCTAAAATATTCATTCCAGGCCTTTGTGCTTTTGAGTTAAAGATAGTTTTAACTGTCATGTGTGCCTGACTGTTGGGTATATATCACAGTTACTGTCCTTTAGGTTAAAATCACAGCATAGGGCTTTTCCTTGCTTCTATATTGACATAGCCTCTTTATAATAAATGTTCTGATTATTTCTAGTAGTTGTCATTGTACGAAATAGCTACAGAATAGACATTCTTTGGGACAGCCACTGGGTTGCCATCCACCCTCTCTGTATGAAGATATGTTGAATAATTCTCTGAGAATGTTCTCACAAGTTCTCATTCACAAAAAGCTAGAGATTTTAATAGGCTTAAACAACCTGTTAATCTCCACTTATGAAAAACGCCTAATGCTATCCTGAGAGACCACCATCTGTCAACACCTGATCTCACGTTCCTCCTACTGAGAAATGGATGATGCTAGGTTGTTGGCCAGTAATGCACATGCCTTCCTCTCCTTCCTCACCCTGAAACTGACAAAGACAACTGGACTTTGCCCATGCTAACACCCCATTAGCTATACTCTGCCCCCTTTAATTTGCTCTGCTTGATGGAGAAGTGGCCGCTTAAAAGCCACTCAATGCAGGCTTTATAGTCCCAGGCACGGAGCCAAAAATAACTCTTGTTTTCCACCTACTGCGCAAGTAATATTAAAGATGTACCGTCTCAGGACTTAGTTGAAAGCAGTCCTGCTGGAGCTGGGAGCGGCATGGTCTCCTTCATCAAGAGCCCACTGTGATCTGGGCCTATAAAGTCACTGGGGTAGTCCCTGCCAGCAATTAACACACGACATACTGACCATTCTTGGCAAACCTGAAGTAGACGCCCAGTGCCAGAAAGGCAAGATCAATCTTGAAAAGAGTGTGGCCATCTGTTGGCACTGCCCATTCTCCCCCCAGGGCTTGGAGATGGCACTAACACCCACAGTGCTTGCTTGAATGGAAAGTGCTGTATTTCAATGTTTAATTGTGAAGAGAAGCTTTTTCTGTTTTGTGGGTTTCCTCCTCTCTGGTTCCACAGAATGAACTGTTCAGATGTGCAGGCATTATTAAACTCCACCCACCGAAAGCCTTCTTTCTGCTTAACGTTAACAAGAACATTTTTAGTTGTCTCATGAGAAACCTATCTACTGGCATCTGTCTGGCAATGACAGCAGGGGTTGAGGTGAAGACATATACAGGACTGTACTAGGTGACCCCAGGTATCATCTCACACCAAGGTTACTGAATTTAGCAAAGAAAAACATAGGATACCCAGTCAAATTTAAATTTTAGATAAACAACAAATATTTGGGGGGAGGGGAAGGAAATACTTATACTAAAAATAGTATACTATTTATTTTTTATATGAAATTCAAAATTAATTATGAGTCCTTTGTTCTATCTGTGACCCTATCCTAAATAGACCTCCTAAGGTCCATTGAATGGTCCATGATAACCCAAATGTCTTTCTGTCTCATTGTACTTCAAAACTATTAAAAAAATTCTTCACAATTTCTTTCTCTCTCTCACACACACACACACACCAGAATGTGCATTAGCAACATTCACTTTACATACATAGCTTGATAATTTTTTACATATTTATGCCCTGAAGATCAAGAAGTAGAACCACTGTATGAGTTGGGAGTTCCCCAGGGTTCCTTTCCAGCCCACACCCTCTTTCTTTCCCCTAGTCAGGTAACTCCTGTTCTTCTATTACTAAAAATTATAACTTTTCTTTTTTTCAGAAACTTTCACTTAACAGGAATAAGATATTATATTTTTTGTGTGTCTCTTATTTCTTTCCTACAGTAAAATATTTATGGAATTCTGCCATATTTTTGTATCACATAACATTTTTTTGTTTTTAAATTTCTTTAACTATGTGTATACACCACAATTTATTTATGTGTTTGTCTATTGATGAGCATTTAGATTATTTTATGTCTGAGACTATTATGAATACAGCTACCACAAAGACTCCAACGTGTGGGGAGTTTGGCATGTGTATGTACGTAGAAGTGTATATATGTATATGCATACAGGCACACACATCTATTTAATAAATAAATATGTTTAATGAATGAAATATCAAAATACTTATGAAAGTGTCATTGTAACTAAATACCTTATTTTTTTTTCTTTCTTTACTTTAGAGACAGGGCCTCACTCTGTCATTTAGACAAGAGTGTAGTGGCACAATCATAGTTCCCTGCAGCCTCATGATCCTGGGCTCAAGCCATCCTCCCACCTGCCATTTGTTTGACAAAAAATTATTACTTTTCCTTTAAAAAATACAAATGCATAGTCTTCTAGGGATAAAAGAGAATCAGTTAGCATTTCTCCCAATTTATGATTTGTTTCAGAAGATAAATTTTAAAAATCTTTATTATATTTTTATCATTCTAAAATTTTATTAACAGCAAAGCTCAAAATACTAGAGTCTCAAACATACCATCACGCCCCATCCCATCCAACATTCCAAAGTTTTGATCTGTGGAAAACTGTGATTAATCTTAGAAAGATAAATACATATTACTGCCCAAGGTTGGTCAGAGATCTCAGTTGTGTGCCTTGCCCCAGCTGCACATTTCAGGATTCCAGGTGAGGATTACAACCTTTCCCAGATGCTATGACCACTGTCATCCCATTGCCAGTGTCAGTGGTAAACCTGTCATCCCGCCCTTAGATTTCCACTCTTATAAGGTAAAGCCTATCCTCTTCCTCTTATCCCAAAGTTCAAAAGTAGTTTCTTCATGTGTTAACAATGAAATACTTTACCACAAAATAGAGAAGTGATCTTTTACCTTGTTCAGAATTTTTGTTTTTCATTTTTTGGTTTATACTTTAGCATTCTCTATATTTGGTGTTGCAATGACAATTGTAAAAGTAAGAAAAGTTTTGTTGTTTTTTTTTTTATTTTCAAATAGTAATTATACTTGTAATACCAACCATTACTATAACTCTTATGCTGGTCTAGCATGTGTTAAATCACATTATGATGATAACAAATTAGAAATAGGTTTTTATTATTGCCTATACTTTTCTGATTAGGGTTCCAAGGCAAGAATAGTCAAATTAACTTGGCCAAAGTTACTCAATTATCTAATGGTCAGTTCAAATTTATGAACCCAGACTGTTCTAAGTTGTATTTTTTTCTCTCTAGGTGAACTATGTTTATCTGGGCAGTTCAAAAGCTAAAGAAGATAGACATTCACCACAAGGGTAAACTCTGTATATACAACCCAGGCAACAGAAAGAAGATTCGTTTCCTTCAGTCACTGCAGGTGCAATGAGGGTCAGTCAATTTCTCTTAAGTTCTATGTCACATTTCTAAGATGTTAATTAATGGTATTTTTAAAAATGGGGGGTCATGATTATTTTTCCCTACTAAACTTGATCAACTATTTCTTAATATTAATTGAGCATAATATTAATTGTACTTCCAAAGCTTTTCCTGTCCTTGACTCTTCATGTACATTTTAATGTATTTTTTAAAAAGGATAATAGACATTCCCAGAAATCCTATGATTTATGTAATTTTCTAGAGATCAGAATGAGGCCCCAGAAAAATGCACTGTAACTGCACGAATAAACACAAAAGTGTCCTCAAATTTGGGGGAATTGTTCAGAGAACTGAAATTAAAGGTTCACACACAAACACACACACACGCAAACTCAAGAGAAGATTACAAAAACGCTTCTCTACTCATTTTATTATTTATTTGATGGCTTATATTGATAAAACACAATTTTATTATTCTTCCTCTGTTTTATTCTCCTTTTCTACTTCTTTATTTTATTTTAATTTATTTCAGAATATTAGGAAATTCATGTATTTTATTTACATTCTTTGTTTGTATACAGATTGAGTCAGTTGTAAGCGTGCCTTCACCCAGATAATGTGCACTGTACCCAATAGGTATAAATTGACACATCCCTTCCTTCCCTCTCCCCAGTTTGATTTTCACTGAGATTTAAACATTGACCCATTAATTTGAGTTTGGCATCTGCACATGTGCTTATTCCTCCATTCTTGTGATGTTTCACATAAAAGAATGGTTCCCAGTTCCACCAGGTTGTGGAAACTAGATCACCATTCTTTTTATGAATGAGGAGTACTCTATAGTATGCAGTATGCGTATAGCACTTTTTATGGATCCATTCATGTATTGGTAGGCACTTGGATTGTTTCCATGACTTTATCTTTGTGAATTGTGCTGCTATAAACATTTAAGTACACGTGTCCTTTTTATAAAATGACCTTTTCTCCTTTGGGTATATACCCAGCAGTGGGAAGGCTGGATTAAATGGCACGTGTATTTTACATTCTTTGAAGAATCTTCATACAATTTTTACATATAAGTTTCCCTTGTTTGCAGTCCCACCAACAGTGTATAAGCATTCCTTTCTCTCTCCAGCCACACCAGGATCTCTTGTTTGGGACCTTTTGGGGGGAAGGCAGTATGTATCACAAGCCATTCTCATTGGAGTTAGGTGATAGTCCTTGTGGTTTTCATTTCCCATCTCTTATCATAGTGTGAGTCCAAAATAGCGTAGCTTCATACCTAGCAAAAATTTATACCCGCCCCATCCTCTGGACTAATGGTCTAAGGCAGGATCGTTAATATACTTTTAGCTGAGGCAACAATGCCAGTAAGGCACAAAAGTTTGCTTTGTTTTTTCCACTGTTCAGAGACAATGTGAAATATCCCGAGAACAAAAAAAATACTTTGAACTTTTTCCACAGTAAGAGTATGGCTAACTCTTAAAACCTCAGGGATTAATTGTGCCAAAACCCACTACCAAGTCAGAAATTTTCATATGACTTTTGATTCCCACAAAACTTAATAATTAATAGCCTACTGTTGACTGGAAGCCTTATTAATGTCATAATCAGTCAATTAAGATATGTTGTGCATTATACATAAGAATATGGTATATTCTTACAATAAAGTAAGCTAAGGAAAAAGTTATCAAGAAAATCACAAGGCTTTCCTTTCTGCTGGAGATGCCATCTTCCACTAATTCACCAAAGTGATGAACACAAGGGGAAAGAGGAGAGGCACCCGAAACATATTCTCTAGGCGTTTTAGAAAACATGGAGTTGTTCCTTTGGCCACATACATGCAAATGTACAAGAAAAGTGATATTGTAGACATCAAAGCAATGGATACTGTTCAAAAATGTGTGCCACATAATTCTTACTATGGCAAAATTGGAAGAGTCTACAATGTTAACCCAGCTTGCTATTGGCATTGTTGTAAACAAACACATTAAGGGCAAGATTATGGCCAAGAGGATTCATATTCGTATTTAGCATATTAAGCACTCTAATAGCGAAGATAGCTTCCTAAAATGCATGAAGGAAAATGATCAGAAAAAGAGGGAAGCCTAAGAGAAAGGTATCTGGGTTCAAATGAAGCACCAGCCTGCCCCTCCCAGACAAGCACACTTTGTGAGAACCAACAGAAAGGAGCCTGAGCTTCTGCAACCCTTTCCCTATGAATTCATGGCATAATGGGTGTACACCATAGCACACAGAAGAACCAAGAGAACCAGTTAAATAGCAGAATAAGGTACAAGAACCTATTCCCTATGAATTCATGGTGTAATAAGCATAGTAAGCTTTGTCGCACACAATGGAAAGGCTCCTGAGTTGCTGGAAACTTTTCCTTATAAATTCTTGGCATTATAGCTGTATAACAATACTAGGCTACTGTAAAAATGTTTCTTTTTGTTGAATAGAAGTGTGGTGTCTCCTTGCCGAAGGACATTTTTAAAGCAAATTTTGATAGAGACCTAAAAAAAAAAAAAAAAAGAAAAGAAAAGAAAGAAAATCACAAGGAAGAGAAAATATATTTACTATGTGAAGATGGATCACCATAAAGGCCTTCATCTTCATGGCCTTCACCAGGCTGCAGAAGAGGGAGTAGAGGAGAGGTTTACCTCGCTTTCTAGAGATACACAGCTCAAACCCATGTTGTCCAAGAGTTGACTGTATTACACATTTACATTATGGAAGTATAAGTTTGTGATAAAATGTTGCAACAAAATGTCCAGCAACCCTCAGCCATTTGGTTCTTGCTTCCATAATTTGAGTTTTACTCAGATGAGAGCTGGACACCAACAGTCTAAGAGAAATGATCCCATATCTGATTGGAACCACAATTGTTCCCTAAACCAGCAGTGGCAATTCCATTGCTCTTCAACAATAATGACTTTTGGTTTAGAGAACATCATTCTGCCCAGAAGCCATAAGAAATCTCATGACAACTTCTGGAAAAAGTTTCCTTTCTTAATAAAAGGTCATTAGTGGAATAATTGGCGAAACCCAACTAATACCCCAAGTTCAGTCTATAGTAATGCAAGATACCAATTATATTTTCTTAGTTTTGACAAATAAACTACAGTAATGTTATATTAAAACATTAGTGGAAGTTGAAACTGGGAGAGAATTTTAGAAAACCATTTATTTTTTTTTCTGTTTTTGTTTTTTTATTAAATGATAGGTGTGTACATTAATGCAATCATGGGGTACAGTGTGGTGTTTTCATATACAATTTGAAATATTTTCATCAAACTGGTTAACATAGCCTTCATGTCATTTTCTTAGTTATTGTGTTAAGATGTTTATATTCTACTTTTAGAAAGATTCACTTGTACCCTTGTAAAATAAACCATAAAGGTGATCCTTTCAATCACCCTCCCTCCACCCATCCACTCTTCTTCCCCTTCTCCCCCTCCCCTATATAACAGTTTTAAACTTGCATGTACCTAATAACATAGCTTAAAAAAAGCAAAATCAAAATAAACTGAAAAAACATAGACAAATTCCCAATCGTATTGAGAGATTTTAACACACCTGCCCTAGTAACTGATAGAAGATTTGAACAACACAAACAGTAAAATTGAATGTGTATGTGTATGTGCATGTATGGAGAGAAAGAGAGAGAAAAGAATGCACGGAACAACTGAAAAAAAAATAGTCTTTAGAAGTACCATATAAAATATTTGTAAAACTTGAGGATATTTATGACATTGTCTTAACAAATTTCGAAGGCTTGAAATTCTACAAGATTATATTCTTTGACCACAACATCATTAAGCCAGAAAACAAAATGACTAGAAAAATCCCATATTTTAAAGTTATGAAATATACTTCTAGTAAATCATGGCTCAGAGAAGAATCCATAATGGAGCTAAGCACATTTTTGAACTAAACAGTAATGAAAATAAAAAAATAAAAAACATAAGACATGTGGTTTAAATGCATACATTTCAAAAGAAGAAAAGGTGAAGGTCAATGAACAAAGTCTTCCTTCATGTTTACATGGATGGAGCAGGAAAATGTTCTTCTTAGCAAAGTATCTCAAGAATGGAAGAAAAAGTATCCAATGTACTCAGCCCTATTATGAAACTAATTTATAACTTTCATATGAAAGCTATAACCTAATTATAGGCTAAGAATATGGGGAGGGGGAGGAGGAGGGGAAGGGAGGGGGTGAGTGAGTAGAGGGAGGGTGATTGAAGGTATCACCTTTATGGTTTATCTCACAGGGGTACAAGTGAATCTTTCTAAAAGTAGAATATAAACATCTTAACACAGTAACTAAAAAAATGACATGAAGGCTAAGTTAACCAGTTTGATGAAAAATTTCAAATTATATATGAAAACACCACACTGTACCCCAGAAGTGCATTAATGTACATAGTTACCATTCAATAAAGTAAATAAATAAATAAATAAAAAGAAAGTTTCTATCAATTTTTATCCTTGTACAAAATGAATGAGAGGACCCACCCTTCCTAATATCCTTACTATTGCTAAGCAGTAAGAATCTTGTGACTATTTTTCAGTCTGAAAGATGAAAATAATATCACTGATGTTTTGTTCTGCATTTAATAATTACTGAGGCTTAGCACCATTTCACTGGATTATTGGCCACTTGTATTTCATATTTTATTCATTGCTTGAGCATACCCTTTGCCCATTTTCAACAGGAGTATTAATTTTTACATACTCTGTTAGTTTATGCAAGATCTGGCTATTTGCGAGAGTGTGGGCACCCCCTCTCCCGCTCTCCTTCGCTCGCCATGTGACACACCTGCTCCCCCTTAGCCCTCAACCTTAGTGGGAAGATCTCTGAAGCCCTCACCAAAGCAGATGCCAGCACCATGCTTCTTGGACAGAAGAAGAACTGCAGAACCACACACCAAATAAACATCTTTCCTTTATAAATTACCCAGCCTCGGGTATTTCTTTAGAGCAGCACAAAATGGATTAAGACACATATTGATTTGCAAAGAGCTTCTATATGTTAAGGGGGTCAATTGTTTATTTGCAGAAATTACTTGCTTGTTGAAGATTACTTTTCTAGTTTATTAAGGGTTAGTTACTCCCAGAGGCCCAGTCTTCCTGAGCAGAACGAGTTGTGTTAGGCTGCCCCTGCCATTGTTTTCTCTGGCACTTTGGGTGTGCATCTCCTGGAATGCTTGTCCCTCAGCACTGTGAGTGGTCTTCACACTGGCTCCTCCATCTGATTGGCAGGTCTTGGAAGACAGAGGCAATGCTTGTTCATCTTCATACCCTGGTACCTCGTGTCATACTCCTAAAAAGCAGGCATTAAAAGTAGTAACAAAAGCAGGGCTATTTAGCTTTCTTTTCTTTCTCTCTTATAAAGTGTAGCCCAGGCTGACTCTGCCTAATAGTAGAACATGAAGTTTTGCTTCCTTTGGTCCAGTTGTGAGTGCTTACAGTGCGCCAACTTATATTGGAGGCAGATGTCACAGTGTGTTTGGGCTGCTGTAGCATCAACAACAAGCATTTATCTCATGGTTCTGGAGGCCAGAAGTTCAAGATCAAGGTGCTGGCAGATCTGGTGCCTGGTGAGGGTCCAGTCCTGGTGGATAGAGGGCTGTCTTTTTACTGTGACCCCACTTGGCTTAAGTGGCAAGAGAACTCTCTTGGGCCTCATTTACAAGGCCACTAATCCCATTTGTAAGGACTCTGCTCTTATGACCTAATCACACCCTACCCACCATACTGTCACCTTGGGGATCAGGCTTTCAATATATGAATTGGGGCGGGGGGAGATACAAACATAGAGACAATAGCAGCAGATGAGGCCCGGAAATGAAAGACTGGAATCCCCTGGTCATGTGCCTATTTTTCCATTCAACAAAGCAGTATGTCTCCCCAAATTTTATAAAGTAAGGGCCAAAACATTAAAGCCACTGTCTGCATATGTAGTGCTGTATATCAAAGAGTACATTTCAAAAAAAAAATTGACATGCTGAGAAGATTCAGCATTACAATGTCTCAAAATGACTGATATAGCAAGGACAACATCTATGTAAACACAATGAGATTTATTTATTTCTAGATGTCAATATATCTAGCTCATGTAAGTTGATTTTGTAGCTTGATTCTCTTTTTAGTGATCATGCTGATAACTGAAAGTTTTGAAGAGCTGTTGCTGTGCAATGTGAGATCAAGCGTGTTCGGACAGTTTCCTGTAACTACTTAACTGTAAAAAAGAGCTATCCTTCACTCCTTTATTATCAACCAACCTACTCAGTTGTTACAACCTTCCTGCTTACTTAATTAAAATTTTTATACAGTCCTTTAAAACTGACCTAATAATCTCACAGAAGACTACGGCGGAAATCTCCTTGAGAGAAAAGTATTTCTATAATGACAAGGAGACAAGATTTTGATATTCAGCCTTGGGTTATCTGTCATTATCCAGCTGCATGACTTGGAACATGTCCCTCCCTCTTTTGGAGTCCAAGACAGCTCCGGAAGTCTCAGTCAATACGACAAGACCCATAGAAGACATGAAGGATAAGCACATAAAAAAGACATTTGCTACAAAGACTTTTACTCTATTGTACACATTGAAAATTCAAATGATATTACAGAACATTTCTTAGACATAATAAAATAGTTCAGCAAATTTGCACTAAACATACAAAAGTCATCTGTATTGCCATATCAGTAATAAGCAAATAATGGAAAGAGAAAAGAAGATGTCATGCTAAGAGCAACAAAAACAACAAAAAAACAAAGATAACCTAGAAATGAAAGTGTGGGCTCAGCGCCTATAGTACAGTGGTTATGGCGCTAGCCACATACATCGAGGGTGGCAGGTTTGAACCCAGCCCTGGCCAGCTAAACAATGACAATTGCAACAAAAAAATAGCGGGGCGTTGTGGTAGAAACCTGTAGTCCCAGCTAGTTGGGAGGCCGAGGCAGGAGAATTGCTTAAACTCAAGAGTTTGAGGTTGCTGTGAGTTGTGACGCCACAGCACTCTATTGAGGGTGACATAGTGAGACTATCTCAACAACAACAACAAAAAGTGTGTAAGTTAGCCATGGAGAATATTAAAACACATTACTGCACATTTGCGCACATTTATTCACAAAACTGAACAAATAGAAGCACACACTATGTTAATAAATGAAAAGATTGATATTGTAATTGGTATTATGTTTTCCCAGAAAATAAAAATTTATGAATAGAATAACATTACAATAACATGCTATAGAGTTTTCCATCGAACAGGACAAACTGATCCTGAAATTCATATGAAATAGGCCCTGAGTTTTCTCCTATAAAGACCAAGTGGACCTACCACATAAAACAGTTTTGAAGAAGACAAGGGGAGAGAGGCTTACCCTTCAGATATGAAGATACGTTACACAGTTATGGCAATGCAAGACAGTGCTTTTTCCCAGAAATAAACAAAAAGATTAACAGACCAGATTAATAAAATAGGATTAAGCAAAAGCCCATATTCATAACAGCACTTGATACGTGATAGAGACGCCACTATAAATTAGTAAAGAATGGATCTTATTAAATTGTGTCAGTATAGCTTTATAATATTAGATAAGTTCAAAGATAAATTCCAAATGGGTTAAAGAATTAAATAGGAATGACAGAATTTTAAAACCTTAGAAGAGAACATAGATGTATATCTTTATCATCTCTGCATAGGGAAGAATTTCTTAAAAATAAAGACATGAAAATCGCAATTGGTAAATTTGAGTATATTAGTACTGAAAAGCCCTTTCATTATAAAAAGGTATTTAAAATGCTCAAATACAAACTACAGACTGAAGAAAATTTTTGCAATAAATATAATTGATAAGGAATATCTGGGATATGTAGAAAACACCTATGACTCAACATGAAAAAGGCAAGCAACCTTATGTAAAAGGGGACAAAAGTTATGTATGAAGAGAAAATCTGAATGGCCAAGGAACATACAAAACAGCTCAACTTCTAGCTATGAAAGAGAAAATAAAAACAAGAATGTAATATCTCATGTTGTATGTGCCTAAGGTTTGCAAAAATGGAAAAGCTTGATAACAGAAAGTTTTGGAAGTCTTTGGAGAAATGGGAACTCTCCTTATGGCTCTTGGGGTCCGACAGATGAAAAACTTGGTGTTCAGGAGTGTGGTCTCTGGAGGGAAGCCTTCCTCCTTTGCTAGCTGTGTGATATTAACCAAGCTATTTCAGATACTCACCTGGGAAACACAAAGGACACTAACAGCCGAAACATACATACAGCTTACTTGATACCCAAGGAGGCCCCATTCTAAGCTTTGTGTGGGGATTAAATCAAAAACTTTAAACATGTCTTCTCGCAGAGTTAACACTATACAAGTGTTAGGTGCTTTTACTCGGCAATGTCTGGTAAAGCTAAAGCTGTCTGTATGCTCCAATTTCCTTTTGAAATGCAAGCCCTTGAAAAACTCTTGCACTTGTGTGCAAGGGACCTATGCCAGCATATGTATTGTAGTACTGCTTATCACAGCAAAAATTAAAAATATCCAAATGACCATCAGTAGGAAAATAGATAAACGAATTGTGGTGCATTCATCCAATCTTGTAAGAGCCAACGTGCAACAAGATGGATAAATGCCAAAAACATAACGTTAACAGAAAAGCAGCACACAGGCTGACACGTATGGTAAGATTCCTTTTATTTGAAGCTTAAGCACAAGCAAAAGGATATGATGTGTTATGGATAAATATAAATGTGGAGAAATATAAATACAAGTACAAGGGATCTCACCAACTTCCAGATAATGGCTACATGTGGGTAAGGGGTGGGTGGGGATCAGGAATGAGGAGAATCAGGGATCTAGGCTGATGAAAGCATAGCCATGCTGTGGCTACACCATCCGGAGGGCACAACCTCTTTTCCTACTGCAGAGGCAGACAAGTAAAACTGGAGAAGCACGAACAAGCTTCCACCACCTCAGCTCAGGGCTGATGCAGGCCGTTTCTGCTCACATTTCATTGGCTAGAAGTAGCCATTTAGCCCATCTGAAGGGCATTCTTTTGGTGAACACCAGTAATGTCTCTCATACTGGAGACAGAGCACGTCCCACTCTAGAATAATTAACCTCGCCTTGTCTCTTTTGCTCTTGATCTGAAACTCCTGAGTGATTTCAGTTTCTCTGGGTCCTTCAATCTTTGGAATTTCAATGACAGAATTACCATCAAGTGCCTTGGAGGCCTTGATGGAGATCAACAGCTTGTTTCATAGAAGCATCAGATGGGAGCAGAGGTTACCAGGATTTTATCCAACAGTGACTCACACAGAAAATCTGGAGTGGGTCTGCATCTTTTGAAGGTTTCATACAAATATCTAGAAAATTTTGGATTTTCAGATATAAATGTTAAATAGTAAGTCATTGCAGACACTCTTTTAAAGCAAGATTTACCCCTTAGCAGCATAATAAAGCTCTTTGATTAAAGAGTCTTTGAATGAGGTACGTGCTGACTGGTAGATCAGCCACAAGCTCAGGAGGCTTTGAAAGGCTCATTCATTAAAGCCAGCAGTTTTGGCAAACTCTGAGCTACAGCTTGAATTAGCATCATGCAGCTTTCTTCAGTTTGGATTTTGCATAAGTTAAAGCAGCCAGGGAAATATTTTACTAAGATCCACCTGCTCACTCAGCATCACCTACCCCTTTAGTTTTCCATAAATAGCTCAGGGTAAAGAGTTGACAGTCTATTTGTTTCCATACTCACAGCTTGGGTGACTCGACTGAACATATGGAAAGACAGAGTTTGGGGGCTTTGTGACTCTTCTTGAGCCAGGAAAGTGGGTACCTGAGGCTGTTCTCTTAATACCTTCCTTGATACATTTCCATCTGGCTCTCAGGTTTGGAGCTGGCCTTGGAATTAAGTCAGAGCTCTAGCTGACTTTGAAGTTGCCCTGGCATGAATTTTTACTTTTTTCTGGATACCCTTGGAAAATAACAGTTGCATAAACCTCCCTCAGAACTGCCTAAGTTCTTTACTGAAGCACCTGTGTCAATTTGTCTTTTAATTAAGTAGAGGTGTTAAATAATTTGTCTCTATCCTGAAATCAATTTCTGTAAACATAGTATTAAAATAGGACAAAAACTGTTCTGATAACACAGCATCTAGCTGTATTTTAGAGTTAGTTTTCCTTGTTACTGCTACACTCTTCACTCACTTTCACTGAAATGGTGTATGAGATTTGAGGGGAGAGGAATGTGGAGGAGGGATGCCAATTGTGACGGTTCTGCCATTCACCACGACGGGAAATAGCTTCAGGACTTATGGCACCTTGGGTGGATTCCTTTCTTCCTCCATTGGTTCTGGAGATGGGTAAGACTCCATATCTCACAAAGAGATCACAAAGAGTCACAAAGCTTCTTGACTCTTGCTTTGAGTCAGTTGAGCACTTTTAATGCTTCCCAGGATGAAAAGGAAAACAGATCCTTTCTTTTCACATTCCATTTTCTTTCCTCCAGTAGAACCAGAACAAACTGGGCATGGATGTGTCTGCCCTAAGTAGAATGTACTGGACCTGGGACGTACCTCCCAGCTGCCTTTCAGGGAAGGACTTACTGCCTCGCTGTCCAAAGAGAGCCTCCTGCTGCTGCCTTATGGGCTCCATCAGCTGCCAGGGAGGGCTTGACTGGGGAAGATGGGAATACAAAGGCCTGGGCATTTTGGTGTGATGTGGGTCAAGTCTGATGGGCAATATTTGCTCCTAAGTTCCCCCATGGGGTTGACTGGAGCTTTGTCACTGCTGCACCAGTGACTTTTTCTTTCTCTCAATACTGCTTTTTGTCCTTCCCTTATGTGTTGATCCTTGATGATGCCTTGTATGCCAAACTCTGTCTCTGCTTTTGGAAAATCCAAGCTGCAACAGAAAGCAAGGCTCCTTTCATGCCAGGCAACCACATATGCCAAGCACAGCTGTGACTTTTCCATATTCAAGAGATGTGGCCCAGGTGGGTGAGGGGTAGGGAGCATGGGGGGCCATAAAATCATCAGTTCCAAAGATATTGAAAACCAAGGAGGCAGGAACCGGGAGAGTCCTTTGAGTTCATCCAGTCTAGCTCCAGAGAGGGTGGAGAGGCTGTAGGAGCAGTGGCTTGGGAGAGTGGTTGCTAGGCTGACACAGCAACATGAGGACACGAGGGGGTTGACCCCTCCCTTCAAATAAAGGGAGAGTGGCTTCAAAAGACACAAAAGTGTGGGTTGGGATCTCCTCAGGTGTGGGGAGCAGTGGGCCAAGGGGAGGTTGGATATCAGTCTGGGGCTGTAGAATAGAGAGCTATAGTTTAGGAGATAATTGCAGAGCCCCAGTGGTAGGACAAAGGGGAGCAGTTTTTCCATGGTGGGCTTGAGGGAGGGTGGACCTGGAGCACTCAGAAAGGATTTGGCAGAGAAGAGCTCCTCGGAGAGGAGATCAAAACAGAAAACAGGATTGTTTGCGAAGGTGGAGTTGGAAGAGGCTAATCGGAAGGCAAGAACCCCATGGGGACTTCAAGTATGAGGCCATTCTCCGGAGTCTCCACCCAGCTTGTTCCTAGAGGCTCACCCTACAGACCAAGTCAGTTCAACACAGCACTGCAGAGTGAGCGGAGGCTGGCTCAGTGAGGAGGAAGGGCCCTCCCGCCTACTTTCCTTTCCCTTCCCAACCCACAGCCCCTGAGAGGGGAAGCCACAGGTGGGAGTGGGAGTGGGAGGAACTGGCAGACTAAGCAATGAAGCAGATCAGCGCAGTGCCAGTGACGGCCAAAAGCAGGGGGAGCTGGTGCTGGAAGATGCTCATCCGGGCTTTCAAAAACATTAATATCACACTTCTATCTGTTCAAGAGTGACTGTGTCTATGCCTCAAAGTTACTGAAAGGCTTCCATTCTCCAGGAGGAAGGCTCTGAAGTCTGCCTAAGATTTTATTCAAGGAAGGGGGAGGGGGCACAGGTTATACACAGAAGAAAGCTGACAATAGAATTTGCACAGACAATACTGAGAAAGGAAAAGACTTGATGAATCCAGGAGAACAGCACTGTGGTTAATAGTACAGATGATGGAACCAGATCACCTGTTCACACCTTACACTTAACTTGACCTTCTCTGTCTTTGTTCTTTGTCTATAAAGTGGGGATAATAAAACCTACCCCATATGGTTATTGTAAGAATTAAAGTGGTTAACACATAACAAACACATAGAATTGTGCCAGACACAAATGCTTTTATGAACATTTGAACATCAGCTATTATGGGTGCATCTCTTTTGTTATCTGTTAGAATGAGTGAGTCCTAAACATGACCATGCCAGGGTTTTGGCCATGGAAGCCAAAAAGCAGTTTATTAAGTGAGTTTCATCCCCTGTTGAACTATTGGTCTGCACTCTTTCTTCCAGAAGATGCAAGCTCATTATCATTCTGTTGATAGCTCTGTAGACTTCCTTTCTCTCTAAGTAAAGGTGTGATTATCACAGCTGGCTGTATAGACAATGGCATAACTCCTTAGCAGGTACCGAAAAAATGCTGTTTGATTTTAAATGGAGAAAACGTCCAGTTTTCTCTGAGGACCCTGCACCAAGGCTTAAGGTTGAAGGAGGATTTCATCTACACTTCAGTGTGTGAGGCATTATTCCTGTCCACGTCTAGTACAGTGGGCACTCACAATTTAGTATTCAGCACATTGTTCCCTAAAGTGAATGTCTGGCATCATTTAAAAAGATTTCTGTTTTGTTTTTTGGTTCATGTGGTTTGGGAATTCCAGTATTAGCTAATAGAAAAGATTATTCTGTTCCTTGCCCAGTATTTCAATCTATCTGTATGCATGCAATGGAAGGAATAGGAACCCAGAGTTTTTTAGTTAGTATGTTTTGTTTTTCATTCCTTAGAAAAGGAGATGTCTGTTGTTCAAGATCTGTCTGGTGGCCCTCAAGTATTCAAAGCAGAACTTAAAGCAGGAAATTTAAAGAAAATTTGATGTTTAGTTTCTATGTCAATGAGTCGTTGTCACTTATTTTTAACCATGATCTAAACACTTAGCATTTAAAATTAGCACTCCATTTGACACCATATGCAGTTGCATTAAGTAATAGCCATGCATGCACAGGAGGGTCAAGGTGATATTCTTTAGTTTTATGTCACCAGTTTGTTTGTTTCTCTTTTGCACTTCCTTTTTCTCTTGTCACATAAGTGATCTGAAACATGATTTTACAGTGATAGGAAAATGATTAAGACTATATCCATATGATCACTTTTATATGGAAGTGATTCAAATTATTATGAATACGGAACAGATATGATCTTGTCGGTGTGGAACATACAGACACACATGTAAGTTAATGGAAGGTGTATAATTTGAATTTTTAATGTATCTTTATCTCTCTGACAAATTTTTGAGCTTTTTAAAAAATGTGACAGCAGTTGAAGACTTGTTCTTTCTGTCCCTGTATGGGCTTTGAGATGAAGATGCAGATTGACCAAGTGTACTTAGTATTCTTTTCCCCAAAGAAAAGAGACCCCTGAAGGAGATTTTGCTTAGACAGATTTGTGCCACAAACAATTCCTTAGACAGTTTTCAACTCTCATGACTGGCCTACCCTCCAAGGTTAATTTTCTGGCCGTTTATTTCACTTACTGAAAGGAGCAACTTGTTCAAAGTTATTTTTGTGATAGGGGAATATTTGCAGTACAGTGGTGGCTGAGCGTTCAATGCCTCTGTGTTCGTTGCATAAGATGCAATTGACTTCTATACACAAAGGGAAAACGTGAGGCTATGGTTTTCTTTAATGTAAATTCAAGGAAGTGTGTTCTTTAAACTACGTTTTTAAAAACTTAGCTGTCATACATATTCTAGGTAGGAGATAGACTCTAAGCAATTCGCTGGTTCCAGAAGAAGCAACCATTAATCTTATTATGCAACTTAACTTTGTGTAATTGTACGTGACGCTATCTGGCATAGACCTACCTGGAAGAACATATTTGACCCATTTTTCAGTAATACCTTTCTATTTCTGGGTCTGGAATGGAGCTAACTAATGAGTCAGTCGCTGAGGATCACTCAAAGGAGAATGCAGTCAGATAGGGATGTTGCTAGCTCAAGAGTTGAATCCTTAGCCAGGAAGGGACTGGAGGAAATTTGCTTTGTCGTGCTGGGTGAGATTTTTAAGCCAGTCCACTTGATCATCTGAATGAGATTATGCATCTTCAAAAGATACAGAAGATACCCAGGGCCCTGGGGAGGAGAAATATATTAATTTTCCATTATTGTCCGGTGGAATCTTCACAAAGGCTGGGGGAGCGCACTAAGAGCAATAGGGTGGAAGGCTGTTTACAAAATCAGGATTCTCTTTACGTAGAGGGTCACTAAATACTCACTTGTATTATTTCGCCTTTTCATCTTTTCATTTCCCAATTCCCCTCTTGATCATTTGCTGGGTCTTTTGAATAGCGACAGGGCAACAAGAACTTATGGTTACAGGCTCCATGTAAATCAGCAGTTCTCAACCTGTATGTATTAAAGGCTTGCGGCATTAGGAAAGTTGAGAACCACTGAATTGTAAATACTATGGTTGCCATACAATTCGATTTGTAATACATTGCTGGGATTTACTCCACATTTTTAGAGGGTCCTCTAGCATTTTGGCTTAACTACTAATAGACAGCAAAGCAATAAAAATCCTGAGTGATGGCATATGTGTAGAGATAATTATAAAAGTGAGAAAGATTTATTCCCTAACACTTTAAAGTAGTTTAATTTTAATTATAGCAACTTCTATTTCTTTTTCTGAGGCAGAGTCTCACTCTGTCGCCCTGAGTGCAGTACTGTGGCATCATCACAGCTCATAGCAACTTCAAACTCTTGGCTCAAATGATCCTCTTGCCTCAGCCTCCAAAGTAGCTGAGACTATAGGTACCTGCCATTACACCGGGATGGTTTTTTCTGTTCTTAGTAGAATAGGGGCTTGCTCTTGCTCAGACTGGTCTCAAATTTCTGAGCTCAAGCAATCCACCGGCCTCGGCCTCCTAGAGTGCTAGGATAATAGGTGTGCAACCGTTAATGAATTCTCATTTGAAATTAGTTATTGGAATCTCTTTAACAACTCACTTGCTCTCCCCCTCCCTTCTCTGCTTTCCCTCTCTCTCCTCATCTCTCTCCCCTCTTTTCTCTCCTTTTTTCTATTCCCTTTTTCTCTCCTCCTTGGTGCTGCTCTGCAGCCTCCCTCCCCCGCCAATAAAGACCTTTTGTACCAAAAAAAAAAAAAAAAAAAAAAAACTCACTTGAAGGGAGTAAAAAGTAACTGTGATCAAAAGTATACCTACCTTATTCCACTTGTGAATTAAGCTACCTTATTCCATTTGTGAATTAAGCTAAAAATACCCATGCCGTTTTGGTGAATTTTCCATTGTTTTGTGATATCTCTAGATTGGCCCTGAATGCAGTGAAGATACATTTATCCAGTTAATTCAAGCTGTACAAATGGAAAGAAGAGGACTATTTCGTGTACACTAGTAGTGCCATCCTGGACTAGACTAGGCATTGGGCTGTGCAGACACCTAATAGGCTAGAGCAATTGAACCTAGAGCTGTTTTATGAGGGCCTCATGAGGGAGGAAGCGTGACGTAGGTGAAACCATAGTGACCTTAATCCAGGCAGACCTCTTGGAAAAAACTCCAAAGCCATTGAGATTTTATGAATGAGGGCCTGAGTTAGAGTTGGAGAAATGGGACAAGGCATGTCATTTAGCCCAGGCTTAACTCTTTTCATAGCAAGGATTTCCATTTTTTAATTTTAATTTTTTTTAATGACAAAGTCTTGCTCTGTCAACCAGGTTGGAGGGCAGTGGTGCCATTATAGCTCGCTCGGGCCTCAGACTCCTGGACTCAAGTTATCTTGCCTCAGATTCCCAAGGGGCTGGTATTAGAAATGAACCATTGTGTCCAAAGTTGTAAAACTGTTCCTAAAGTTGGAGTCTGGCTAAATTGTGCCAGGTGGTCTCAAATTCCCAGCTTATAGCAATCCTCCTGCCTCAGCCTCCTCGTTCAGATTTTTGAAGTCATCTCCAAGTCAGGCTGCTTAACTATCAGAAGGATATAGTAACAGCATTGAAAGGAGAAGGCATTTATCATCAACGCCAACCTGCGTCTCATTCTCAGACCACACTGACTACAGTGGATGATGAATTAATATTTTATATACATTTATTATAATTTTTTACTAAATGTAAGCATTGAAAATGCACAGAAAATTTGCAATCTCGTCATTTTAATAGAATAGTAGCCTTGAAAAGAAGTAGGTTGTATTCTGTTATATTGTATATAATTTATGGTTTACTTAAAAGCAGTTACTAATTAAAAAATGCTAATTACAAGTCTATACTCCAGAGGCAGCTATTTAAATATTGCTATCTAAATATGCATCAGAGAGTCTGTTGTTTAGCCAAACAGATGATACAAATTATTCTTCACTAGACAAATGAGCATATAGACATATATATATACATGTGTGTGTGTAGCAATATTTTCATGACTAAAGGGAGTCCCAGAGCTCAGGCATCACTGCAAATGGGTTATGGTGCTGCACTTGCTGGAGGTTTATTGGGTCCTTTTTTCCCAGAAAAGAACCTTTCATCATCCATGCCTCTTATAATGGAGGACTACGAGGCTTATTGATCCTGTCATCAAAATATTGCCAGTTAGGGAAGGAGCTCCAATTACTTTGGAGCCTATAGTCTCCTCTGGAGTCTTTGATGTGAATGAATTTCAAGGTCAGTCCATCAGACTTCCAGTCATGAGTTCTTATCTGTAGAATATGTGTTTTACCTTTTTGTTAATGATCTTACAAATAAATTCTTTGAGTTTATTCATATATTTAGGATAAATTTTATAAAAATCTTTACCTTACTTTCTGATATCTTTGGACTAGGTCTGGAATATCAGTGTGTTTGTTTTTATTGGGTACAGTATCTTTGGCCTATTCCCTTCAAGGCGATTTGAAAGTGGAAATCTTCTTTTTCCAAAGTAAAGTCCAGAAAGGATATCAAATGACATTTTTTAAGTAAAGTGCTTTTCATGTTGAAGCACTGTGCCAAGTGCCCTAAACAACAAAAGACACCTTACTCTTTGCTTTCTAATCTGTTGCTTGCACTTTTTGCTTATGAAATATTTCTTTAGAATATGAACTTGGTTATCTCTCTTTGAAATTAAAAAAAATAAACTATGATTCCTTTTTTGAGGTTGTCCTTGAATATTTTTCTTTTGGTTTTTGCATAATTTCTGGTTTACACCTTCATTTCTAGATTGAATTTTCTATTTTCCTCTCTTTAGCCATCTTTCCCTTTTTAAAGATTTTACTTTTATCTGTGTAACATTCTTCTACAACCCCTACCCCACACCAGGTCTCATTTTGTTCGTTAGCTCATATTTATTCCAGGACATTGAGAAGTTTTATTAAGTCATTTTCAGCCTTCTTGGAGCTTCAAAAGGCTTCTGTTTTAAATGACAAGTCTTTGTCCTTTACCAATATTTATCTTGTAATATTTTAAGATGAATTAAAAATTCCCCATCCTTATTATCTGGGCTATTATTTCTTCTTCACTTTCACGTCACTTTTTCAGATCAGTGGTATTTTCTAGTCTGAGTTAATTTTGTGAAGTACAGGACCACCCATGGAGATTCTCTACTTTCAACATTTCTGTTTTTCTCTTTGATACTGTTCAACATTATTCCTCTTTTGAGATGTATCTGTGTCATTCCTTTAAATTTCTTGACACTACCAAATTCATTGACTATCCATCTTTTCTTCAAAGTGCTATGATGCTTATTATATATGCTTTTTTTCTCTCCACGGAAAACCTTAGGAATATACACAGACACACACATGCACATTCTTTCGAAGAAAAAGTATATGAAGAAAAACAATAATAAATTATACTGGAGAAAATCACATAGACTTTAAAAAAGAAAATGATTTTAAAAGATGAGTAGATTTTAGAAAGAAAAGAGATTATTGCAGTATATGTCTATCTGCTAATTCTATGAGGATCACTCTATATAGAAATTTAATCAAAATTGTTCTGACTAGTTCATGGAGTAAAGTATTTTTTCCCTTGTGGATAGAGTTATAAAGAATTACAGACTCTTAGCTGCGATGCTCAAACCAGGGTAATAGGCAGGTCAGAAGTTGTTGGTGAATTTACATACTGTTGCTGGATTTATTTCCTAAGGGAAAATAATATCTTAGAGGGAAAAACAAAAAGAAGCAACATTTCTATTCTCTTCTAAGCATAGCCAAATACAATGCCTTTAGTTTTTCAAAGGCTTTTGTGTTTGTGCTTGATGTTATGAAGTTATGGGGAAGATTGAGCCTTTTTCTAAAAATGTAAGAAATGGTACAAATTTTGATGTTGACTTCTATAAACCTTTAGAAAAATACCTAAACAAGAGGGAAAAATTTCTCTTTGGTGGTATTTCTAACACCATATGTTCTAGTTTGAAATACCATATTTCGGGTTCATAAGGAATAACAATACATATAAATAACCAAAATATACCAGGAAATAAATCTTTGAGTGCTGCTCTTGCACTAGATTGTTTTCTGGAGAAATTTTTATTTCATAACATAGAAGCTGACCCCTTCAGTGAATGGTTCTGTCTTCCGGTTCTTGGAATTCAGACTGTAACATCCTATAAGATTACAGTAGTATTTTAAGACATTCAATATTCAATGGTTGAAAAGCAAACTTTTTTTTCAGCTAAGGTTTGCAAATTCTTAATTTGCAAATTCTTAATTTCTGTGATTTTTTTGGTCTACAAAGTTCTGCCAACAAATATATTCGATCAACACTATCAATAAAATCAGCAAAAATAAATGAAGTTCATTTTTGAGTTCATATTCATTCATTCAAAACATTTTTATTGCATTTCTGCTACATGCTAGATACCTTTTTAATAACAGTCAACCACCAAACTATTCTGACCTGATGAAGCTTAGATTCTTGTAGGGGAGACAGACAAAAAGAAATATGTTCCTATATATATGGGTCATTATGAAAGTTTTGAGATATACAAAAAAATCAAGAAACGTAAAATCTACATGAACAGAAATAAATGAAGCCCTCCCAGAAACACTAATATGTTTGTATGGGTGAGCTTGTATGGGTGACTCAGAAAGGATGTTGAGAACTGTGTCTCTTGGAAGTGAAATAATGGGCCAGAATCAAATTTGTCTCAAAATTCTGCAGTGACCTACGTATATCTCAGCATCCAGAATGGTGACTGCCATATAATAGGCTTTTACAAAAAACATTTTTATTAAAGTAAAATTTATATATATAATGGTAGGCAGAGTAATGGTTCCCCAAAGTCGTCTATGTCTTAATTCCCAGAAGCTATTATTATTATTTTTAAAGGGGTTTTGGTGTAAGGAATGAAGAGGCTTGACACAGAGTCTGTGCTGGGAGACTGAGGAGCTCATGGAGGAGTCCTATCAAGCAAACCTTGGGTCCGAATTTATTATCATGAAACAGGAAGAAGTAGATTAAAGCTGCTTATTAGACATCAGTACCGAGAGGGCAAATGTGGAGAAGATCAGATAGAATGTCTCTACCTTGTTTTTGCATAATCACAGACCTTGAACATGACTTTCACCTCCATTGTCAGCAGCCCTTTGGAATCTGGAGACTCTTTGCCATAACCACTAGGCCTGGTATTGCCACACCTCACATATATGTTCTCTCTTGCAGGTCTGTTTTCTGACCTCCTGCACGTACAGAACTCACACGCCATTCTTGTGACTCTTTAGATCTCTCAAGCAGAAGGTGAGCCTATACTCAAGGTCAGGGATCAATTTTCCTTTCATCTCCCCCCCCCCTTTTTTAAGAGACAGAGTCTCACTTTGTCACCCTCGGTATAGGGCCATGGCGTCACAGCTCACAGCAACCTCTAGCTCTTGGGCTTAGGCAATTCTCTTGCCTCAGCCTCCCGAGTAGCTGGGACTACAGGCGCTCGCATCAACACCCGGCTATTTTTTGTTGCAGTTTGGCTGGGGTCAGGTTTGAACCCACCACCCTTGGTGTATGGGGCCGGCACCCTACCCACTGAGCCACGGACGCCGCCTGATAACATTTTTAATCACTGGGCAAGAGACATGAACAGAACCTTCTCTCCTAAGAAGACAGGTGAATGGCTAACAAACACATGAAAAAATGTTCATCATCCCTAATCATCAAAATGAGAAATGCAAATCAAAGCCATCTTGAGATACTAACCCTAGTGAGAACAACCCATATCACAGAGTCCCAGAGCTGCAGATACTGGCAAGGGCACAGAGAAAGGGGGACACTCACGTGCTGTTGGTGGGGTTGCAAACTCGTACAGCCTTTTTGGAAAGAACTATGGAAAAATCCTCAGAGAGCTGAAAGGAGGCCTCCCATTGGATTCTACAATCCCGCTAGTAGGCGTCTACCCACAAAGATTCTGACACCAAACTCAGAGGGAGTGAAGCACTTTAACTGCACCATGTTTGAAGACTGGGTGCCACGAATGTGTTAGACTCACGGCAACAGCCGGACGGAGCGAGCACCGCCTCACGAGCAGTGTCCTCACATGGAGCCAGGACTCTCTTACACACATTTCTATAAGGAGCATAAGCAGCTTCCTTCACTCAGCAAGAGTTTCTTTAGCACATACTGTGTGCCAGGAGTGGTTCTGCACACCCAGAATCTATCAGAGAACAACACGTAAAAATCCTTGCCCCGGTGGAACTTAGATTCTGGCCTCTTGTTTTCAATGCATTGAAGAGTGTGGAGTATCCCAGGCTTTGGGATCTTTGTTAAACAACACGTAGAGGTTCTGAAAGGACTTTTATCCCCTCTGAAGTTCTTCCTAATGGCTTGTTTTCAAAGATTAGGATTCTGCAAAAACAGGCGTAGTTAAGATATTTAGCATCTAATCAGTGACTTACACCAGAGGGGATTATTCTATATTAATGAAAATCAATGACCTATGAATCCAAACTTAATGAAGACTGATGATACGTGGGTGCAGTGCGGGTGAAGAAGTGATTCCTGTTAATAGGCCGGCTATGCTTAGCATGCTACTACACAGTTGAATCGGACAGTTCTGTTAAATCATCCTCCTCTTCGTTTATCCTCAGGAAAGGTGAGATGGGGCATATTCTGAAACACGGGACAGTCGTCGCACTCTTTAATTACCTTCACGGTACGAAAGGAGCAACATGTGGACTTTTCCTGTCCCGTTGCCTGCGTATGAGAACGTGTATCCAAATATATCACGTGGGAGGAAAGACAGCTACTTCATTTCACCTAAATAATTAGAGCCATTTTGGGGTTTGTGATAACAGTGAGAAAACTAGTTTTCTCTGGATCCTTCTGAGAAGCAGTAGAAGCCGGTGCTTTTACATTGTACTCTGACTGAGCCAGCCTTCTTGCAACCTGTTTTTTTCCCCCCAAAGCAACAATAAATTAATAAATAAATTGCTGCAAATAAAACCTTCTGAGATTTTATTTAAGACCTGGTTGTGGCACCGCAAGTTCCCTAAGCAGTGTTTTCTAGACTTTGCACTAAAACAAGTTAGCATAAAATGAGGCCTATATATAAAGTGTAAAATAAAAATGTTTTCCCTCTGCATCAGGGAGTATATATCTGTGGGTACAAAACAAATCAATCATAATCCACAACTTAGAAACAGTCACTGCTGGGATTCTGATTTAGCCTCTAGTCTTTATGGAGTTCCACGTGCCCACATGTGTGCACACACATGACTTAGCAGGCACGTCGGTCCATGCTCTACGTGGAAACCACGTGTTTCATGATATGAACCAATGTCCATATCCTATCCTGAACATTTCCTCAGGTCACTACGCATTTTTCTAAAACTTTTTTTTTTTTAATTGCTGGAATTTTAGAGTTATAGATGCCCACAGTTTATTTACTCCATCACCTGTTTTGAGTATCTAAGTTACTTTTAACCCTGTAAAATAACTTAAATAAAACTTATCAAAGAGGCCCGGCATGGTGGCTCACGCCTGTACTCCCAGCACTGCGGGAGGCTGAGGGGGGAGGATGGCTTAAGCTCAGGAGTTGGACATCCAGCCTGAGTAAGAGCAAGACCCCCATTTCTACTCAAATATAAAAACTACCTGGGCATTGTGGGGGGCTCCTGTAGTCCAGCTACTGAGAGGCTGAGGTGAGAGGATTCCTACAGCCCAAGAGTTTGAGGTTGCTGTGAGCTATGATGTCACAGCACTCTACCCAGGGTGACAGAGTAAGACTGTGTCTCAAAAAAAAAACCCAAAACGACTATTAAGGATAAAACTTAGCTGTCACATTTAGAAAAATCCCCAAGTTGATATTGACTAAAAGTCACTCATGCTTTTCTTCCTCAATTCTTCACGTGTTCATGGCCACCTGCTGTCTAAGGAGAGGCTCTGGTCCAAGTCCAAGTCCTGACTCTGCACAGTTTTCACAGAGGCGAGGCTCTGGTCTACATAGGAGGCTGTGGAGCCTGAGCAGACAGTGGCTTCTAAAACCATGCATTAAATGTCCACAGCATTTGCAAAAAACAGTTAAAAATGATACTTACCAAAGACTAACTACTATCATTGATTTGATTTAGAATAGAAAAAAAGAGAAAGAAAGGCATTAAGTTTATCCTAGGAGCTGGAAATCAGAAAAAAAAAATTAGAAAAAAATGCACATTTCCAAATAATCCCCGCTGAGAACAGATGTTGAAGCCTGGGAAATGTGCTTTGACTTTCTGGGTAATCTGTTTGTTTATTCGGCCTATTGCTCCCTGGGCATTATTGGAAATTAGTTGACATTGAAATATGGTGCTGGTCTCAGAGTCGGAGGATCTGCTCTCTGCCTCGTCCTCTGCTGCATGTTGAGCAAGGGTCCCTGGATGATGGATTCCCCTCCCTGAGCTTCAAGCTACACCTTATTGGTCAAATGGGATTTTAGAGCAACTTAAACAAGAAAATACCTGGAATAGGCATAACAAAGTACACAATATCACACAACTGCGAAGATCAGTGTTATGGCTAAGAATGCCTTAGGGGAGAAGGCCATGTGCTTTAAAATGAGTAAATTCCTGGCCCTATTTCTCTACATTAACCACTCTCAGATCCCTTGTGAGAATGAATTGACTTTGGTTATCATAAAGCCTAGTAAGCTTTATGAGGGAAAGAGGGAGAGAGGGACAGAAAAGGGAAGAAAGAAGAAAGTAAAGGACCAGAGAGAGGGGGGCAAAGGAGAGGGAGAAAAAGAGGGAGTATAGACTTGTTGGTGTTGGGGTGGCTGTGACCCACAAGGCCGACATGCAGGTGAGAATCTGGCTGCTGGTTGGGCCGCCCTCTTCTCCAGCTCAGGACACCACTTGGTTCTCTGGTGAATAAAGCTTTGAGGTCTGTTAGTGGATACTGTCTGCTTGGCTGACACACCCTGCTAGTCTCCTGAACAGGAGTCCCAAGCTTCTCCCTAACTCCTGTTTCCCCAGTGTGCTGTGAGATGAGGTGCGCTAGGGCGACCAACTCATTCCAGTTTGCCCGAGACTTTCCATGTTGACCCCGGAAGCCTTGGCGACCCTCTCAGTTCCAGGCAAGCCAGGATGGTTGGGCTGCCAGAGGCCAGAGTGAGGCTGTGGGTGCCCCGTGAAGCTGGTCAGATGGCTGCCTGTTTGAAAGTGAAGTTGCCAGAATCATCTGTACAATTTGCCTTCTCTCACGCTTGTAGAAATAGGCCACCCCAGAAAATGACCACGATAGTGACTTTCAATACATTTGGTTGACTTCCGAAGACAGAGGGAGCCTGGTGCCCATCTCTGCAGCTTGGCCTGTGCCCTTCTACCACGGGGCCTTTGCCTCACCGGGATCTTGCCACCTATTGTTTATGTTTACATTGACCCCATGGCATCTGGCTTCCTAAGCCCCCAGTGACAGTTCAGAAGAAATAAAAGGACTCGGGTTACCGTCTTACTATACTTATAAGGTGAAGAACATTTTGTTCATTTATTCATTTAGCAAAAGGCATCGATGGGCCCTGTGTCTGTCACCACACGGAGTGTGGGGCCAGGAGCAGTCCAGCCGTAGACAGTGTTGTATGAAATGAGAACTGATCTGACGGAGACACACGGGGGATGCCCTGGAAATGTCTGTCCTGAAATCGACTGCTCTTACTGCCAGGAAGAAGCAGACGTGAGACAGAGGGACACACGGCTTTAGGTGGTTGCTCCAGACGAATCACCAGCAGTCTGCAAATAGCTGTGGAGAAGCTGCACCTTCACGAGTTCTGCGCTAGGCACTGATGGATATTAAAATTTATTTCAGGTTCTGAAGATTCTCAGAAACCATTTTTGAAGGCTGGCTTGCTCCAAGCATTGGAGGAACTTGAGTTTATTGTACTGACTCTGAATTAACTAAAAATCCATGATTTTTTGACCAAAAGTATTTGGGGCTGAACATGTTTTGGAAGTCAGAAATGTGAGGTTTGGGATCTGCATAGTGTATGCTGCGTCTGCGGGGCAGTGGCCCGAGGCGGAACCTATCCGTGATCTGTGACAGGGTGCGTGTTCACACTCGGGGACAGCAGGACACCTCCTGTGACTGCAGGTGGGGTTTTGGCAACAGACAGATCTTGAGGAAACTTAAGTTTCAGGGTTTTGTGTTTTTCTGATTGAAATGAGGAATTGTGAATATGTACTAGCGAGTAACACGAAAGTTACCTAATAAAAGTTTTTGTTGCCCAAGTCCACGTTTACAAAACTAAGATTACAGGGTGGTGCTTAAGAAATGCCAGGGGAATTGTGCAGTCAGAAGATGCTTCCTAGGCTTAGAGGAGCAGGGCCCCGTTCCACCAGGTTGTCAGGGCCTCACCGAGCAGGTGGGAAGGAGGTGCCCCTCCAGGGCAGTGCCCGGCTGTGTGGACGGGGTTGGTGCGGTGAGGCCAACCATGCTGGAAACTGACCACAGCTAGGTGGTAATGCACCTCAATGTATTTTTGAGTTTATTTGTTGGGAAAGGAATAATAATTGCTATTCAGCCTCACCAACACTAACTTAGAATATTAGCTACTTTTAAAGAAACGTATGTTTTGGCAACCCGGGAAAATTGAATAGGGCTTTTTTAAAAAGCAAGTAATTGACTTGGCACAGTGGCTCATACCTGCAATCCCAGCACTTTGGAAGGCTGAGGTGGGAGGAGTGGTTGAACTCAGGAGTTTGAGACCAGCCTGAGCAAGAGCGAGACCCCATCTCCACTAAACATAGAAAAAATAGCTGGACATTGTGGGGGACACCGGTTGTCCCAGCTACGAAGTTAGCTGAGGCAAGAGGATCGCTCGAGCCCAGGAGTTTAAGGTTGCTGTGAGCTAGGCTAACTACGCTCTAGCCTGGAACAACAGAGTGAGACTCTGTCCAAAACCAAGAAAGCCAGTAATTATTACTTCTTTCTATCTCATAGATAAATATGTGACATTTTGTTTACTACCTACAGAAGACTAGTTTCACTGCTATTGGGTACATGACTTTCTTTTATGTGGAGATCTAAGAAAGGTTTCTTTAATAGTCATTTTCAGAGAAAATCTGGCAACATTTACAGCACCGGTTCTGACCTTGGCTGTGCTTTGCAAACATGGATCCGGGTGTGGGAGGAGGGAGGTTTAAAAAACATCCTGATGCCTAGTTCTCGCTCCTAGAGATTGGCTTCATTTTAATCCATATTTAGGGGTAGGTAGAGTCAATATTTTGCAATTGAAATGAAAATACGCAATGTGAAATTAAAATGAAAATTAACGACATACCAGCTGAAGCGTTTTGCTAAAAGCATGTTTTTAAATCAAAAGATAATCTGTACCCCACTTCGTATTCATTTTAAAAGAATGACACACTTTTGCCAAAGAATATGAGTGTTATGGTTCCTGCACACACAGAGATTTATCATTAAAACCTGGAAACTGCTCTCCTCCCATGTAATTTCCATATTTGGCATCGAATCAAAGCTGTAAAGGGGAAAGAGCTTCTACAATTTATACTATCCCCACTCTATGGGTAGGTGTCAAAAAAATCCAGTTTTAAAATGGATTGTGACCCGAATTTTAACCTCTTGGAAACCAGAGACATGAGCTATTTGCCAAAGGTGGCAGGGCTTGGTCGGCAGCCTGGATTTTCTGACTTTGATTCAAGGCTGTTTGCATGCTGAGCTTTTGTTTGCCTTTAGAGGCATCGAGGGGATATAAACTGGGTTGTGATTGGTGGAGACAGTTGAAAACAGAAGCAAAAGAAAAATTAAACTTTCAGGCTGGAAATTATTCAGAAGGAGAAGCTGTAATAGAGACGTAGCATCAGACACTTTCCTCTGTGCAAGATAAGATGGTCCCATGTGATGAATATTCTATTGTGCATCCCTCCTGCCAGGAAGTGGTGGAGAGGTATCCATTGGCAAAACCGACTCTGAAATGTTTTTTAGGGGTGAGTTTAGAGAAAGATAAATTACGCTTCAGGAGTCAGCATTCATTCGGACTGTAAATATTTGATGTGTTTTCCATTACCATCAAAACAACAGGCAGCCATAAATCTTCAGAAATTGATAAGGATGCAAAAACCTTTGGAAGCAAGATCCAATTTCCTTGAGAAAGTGGAGGGAGGTCCTTTCACACAGAGGTCAACTGCACATTTGCAACTTTTATTAGCACTTCTGAGTCACAGTGAAATGGTACCCAGTGGCTGGGATGGAAGGGCACATCTGAGCTTTAATGCTATGCAGCAATATAGAATCAAATCTAGCAACGAGGCTTTTAGGAGGTATCCAAAGATAATACCATTAAGTTAAATGGTAAAACTGATGAAGTCTCTGGGTAGAGGGGGGGCAAAGATTTCTTTGTTTCTTTAAGATACTGTCACAAAGTAGTTATTTCTTGAATTAAGATGTCAGAAAATATTTATTTCTATGCAAGTTATTTAATCTAAAAAATAAAAACTCACGTAAAAGTTATTTGAAAGTAGATTAATTGGTTCCCTAACTTGCTATGGGGAACGATAATTTCCATGGCTGTCACCCCGCATTACAGAGGTGAAGAGCATGTGGGCCGAGTTGCTGTACTGCGACTAATGGGCCGTGTGAGAATTTCAATGCTGTCTTCTCCAGAATACTTGGATCAGAATTTTTTTTCCCCAAAATTAAATGAAATACTGTATGAAATACAAAGGTGACAGGTCTAGGCAAAAAATTCCTTTGCTTTTTGAGAAGTGTGAAAACAGTCCTTGGGGATGTGGAAGGAACATGGGCCTTGAGAGTTCAGGCTTTGGTTTTGAGACCCCCCAGTAAGTCGCTCGGCATTTCTGGAGTGTGTCCTCCGAGAGATGGGATAATAATCCCAGTCACGGTCGGTCTAAGGATGGAAGCAACTCACCTTGTTGTGAAACATCACAATTTATTTCTACTTTTCATTAGTAGGATCCTTCAAGGGAGACTATTTTTCTGGACTGGAAATAACTCCAAGCCCACAGTGAAATGTGTTGGTTCAATAGCTGGGACTGTGCAAGCCCAAAACAGTGCTATGTGCCTATTTGATTTAGATCAACTAGGCTCAGTAGATTTTTTTCTTTTGATCTTCAAAAAAACTGTACTGGCTC
>CAUYQV010011334.1:0-13507 GCA_963574575.1 Galagoides demidoff | reverse complement strand
TCAGTGAGTTTTCCACCATTGTTCATCTACTGAGAACTTGGGGGTTTTGTGAAACTTGGGACTTTTTTCCTTGTACCTGAAGCTTGTTCTTGGCAACTCTAGGAGGAAGAAGGGGGCCTGGGAATGTGTTCTCGGCCCCCTGCGGGGAGGAGGGACTTGCCTTGTTCCTGGAGTCGACTGGGGGTGGGGGAGAAGGGAGGAGGAGGGAAATGGGCTGGAGAGGGTGGGGGGAACAGCTGAGGGCTGGGGAACAGGAGTGGGCAGGGGAAAGAGGGCTGGGTTACAACACTCAGCATGCACCTTTCTGTCAATGAACACTCCGTTACTGTCTGCAGAAATCACAGGTGTGCACCACAACCGCTTTCCATCAGCATCAAACAGACGGGAAGTTAGACCTGGGAGGAAGGGGTTGAAGTTTCTCCAAGTCTGCAGCCTAATTCTTGTTAAATTTGATGAGATATCCCCATTGGCTCAGACAGTCTGTCGCCATAAAGCAGAGGACTGCCAACACACCTGTGATGTGAGCACCACGACTATGCCACGTGACAAGTGGGGACCACACACAGAATGATGAGTGAACATCAGAGGAGAGACTCACACCCAGGGTTTCTGCCTCCTCACCCGGCACGAGGTCGGGGCAGGAGGAGCATCACCCAGCTCCGGAGGAGTGAGAAGGTGTCACCCGGCGGGGCGGCAGGTTAAATAACAAGGAAGTGGGGAAACCCTCCATCCCCATTTGTCGTTTGCCTAGAGCTTAGACTTGTAGCCATGTGAATTCTCTGGATGAGACATCCTTCTCCAAGGTGAGGCCGTCCCAGGCAAAGGCCCTCCCCTCCCTGTGTGGTTCTGGCCCCGGCCTCAGGGAAGGCTGAAGGTCTTCTTCAGGCATTTCCTAGCGGGAGAAGCCGTGTACTCCGGGTGGCATGGACAAAGGCAGCCCTGGCAAGCACCAGATCGGGGCTGTGAAGACGGTTCGATTTGAAGGTCAAGTTGGGCCAGGACTGTTCCATCGGCATCCAGACCAGGGGGAGGACAAGCGCCCACAGGGTGTAGGGCGGGGCAGGGGCAGAGGTGGCACCACCCTGCCATTCTCCAGATGGGGCCACTGCAGCAGGAGACCTGGTGAGTGTCTCCACATGTAGGCCTGTGTGTGCGGGTGTGCACTGGCCCAGTCCAGAACACTGACCATGCCGAGTGCCGGTGAGGATGCCAAGCTCCTCCCTCACTGCTGGTGGGAACATGGCCGGAGGTCTCAGCCACTGTGCAGGGCAGTTTGCTGGTTTCTTATAAAACCAAACACATGCTCGCCACACGACCCAGCAGTCACACTCACTGCTATTACCCAAAGGAGCTGAAAACTTGTGTCCACACGAAGACCTGCACCCAGGTGTCCACAGAGGCCTTATGGCAATCGCCTCAACACGGAAGCTAGGAGACATCCTTCAGGTGGTGACCAGATGAGCCAAGCATGGTCCAGCTGACAGTGAGGTGTTATTCAGTGTTAAAAAGAAATGGGTGTTCAGTCCATGAAAAGTCACAGAGGACCCCTAAACACCTGCTATTAAGTGGAAGATGTCGACCAGACAATCCCGCACACTGTGGGGTCCCAGCGATGTGACGCTCTGGAAAAGGCAAAGCTGTGGACACAGTAAAAGATCAAGGTTGCCAGGGGCTGGGGAGGGAGGGAGGAGCAGGTGGAGCACGGGGGTTTAGGGCAGGGAAGCTTCCCTGTGTGATACTGTGATGCTGGACACAGGGCTGCCAGGTTCCTCCAAACCCGCCAGTGTGTAACACCCCACCGTCAGCTGCGGGCCTGGCGATTGTGGTAGGTGGACACGAGTCGCAGACTGGGACAGACGCCTGCCTCTGGTGGGATGTCACTAGTGGAGGGGGTGCTGTGGGTCTGGGGGGTGCGGGGCACGGGAAGTCTATACCCCCCTCTTAATTTGCATTAAGCTTAAAACTGTTCTCAAAAACAGAATACAGTCTTTTGTTTAAAAAGTACAGAAAAGGAAAAGTTGAACATACTCTTAAAATTCAGCGTTCACATCTTATTTTGTCAGGCAGCTGTTGTGTTTTCTTTCTCTGCATATATCGAAGAGATCATGAACCCATTGTTCAAGGAGGACACAGGCCACTGGCCACTGGCCACCCACACTCCTGCCCCCAGAGGCCTCTCCAGGTTCACTTTGGTTCATCTTCCCTCAACTGGAGAGGCTTCTGGACACACGTTCCGCCACACCCCATCCCACACACGAAGTAGGAAGTGAGTGCTTGCTTCAAGTTTAACTTTCAACCATGGGGCTGAGCTGGATGAAGCTTCCTGGAAGCTCTAATATTTTAAACACATTTTCTGACAAACTCAAATGGTATTTTACCATATTCTTCATCCATAAAATTATCTGGTTGCGCTAGATGATCTCTAAGGGATTTACCAACTCTAAAGTGGTACAGTTACGATGTGGTGCTGTGTTGTTTGTTTGAGACCGCGTCTCACTTTGTCACCTCTGGTAGAGTGCCCTGGCGTCATAGTTCACAGCAACATCAAACTTCTGGGCTCAAGCAATCCTCTTGCCTCAGCCTCCTGAGTAGCTGGGACTCAGGTGCCTGCCACAACACCCGGCTGTTTTTAGAGACAGGGTCTTGCTCTGGTTCAGGTTCAGGCTGGTCTTGAACCTGTGAGCTCAGGCAGTCCACCTGCTTGGCCTCCCAGAGTTCTGGATTACAGGCGAGAGCCACCGCCCATGGCCTTGCCCCATGCATTTCAATTACACTTCACTCAGTGTGAATTACCCAGTTTCCTGTGGTTTGTCACAAGAAAGGGGCATCCCATAATAGCCAAGCCAAGCTCAATATCTGAGTTTATTTACTCCACGGCCAATTTAACCAGTATTTCCTAAAACCAGGTAACTTCTACATAATTTAAGTTGAGGAATAATAGAACTCAAAACAATGAGGAGGACCCAAGGTCAGTCTCAGTGTAGGATTTTGTGCTTATTTACTTGAAAATAAAGAAATATTATTTCAGTGTCAGGACAAGAGCTAGAACGCAAATACACACACACGCATTATAAATTAGCACGTGGTACACTAGTTTGCAATGGCGTTGTATTTTTCTGCCTTAAGGAGCTAGTCAAAAGAGGTACAATGTTCAAAGGTTTAACCATCCTCTGACAACTAAAGCCGTATTAGAATCAACTGCTAGCAGCAGAGACAGGTGGTTACGTGTCCCTATAGCACGCTGGTATTTAACTTTTGTCATCAGTATTCTTTTCTCTTTCTATAAATTTCACAAGGAAGGACCACCCCAAGTTACCTAAATTACATTAAAATGTGTACGTACCACTGACACAAAAATGTGATCTACAGGGTATCCCAAAAGTTTCCCCTGAAGTTGCCATACATAGAAAAATAGGAAATATTCTCCCTCCGTGGTTCACGCACTCAGCCAAGACAAGAATCTCTGGGGCTTCTAAAGCGGCGCTGCAGTGGAGGCCGAGGGGCGGGAAAGGCATGGGGTGCAGTCGGTCCTGAGCGGCTCTTAGAGATTTTATCACCATCGTGCTCACTATGCAGATGAGGAAACTGAGGCCTGGAGCAGGTGATTCACTGTCCCAGGGCTGCACAGCAGGTAGGCGGCATCACCGGACCTCAGATCCAGCAGGTCTCACTCCAGGACCCATGTGCCTTGTCAAGGTCACCTTGTCTCCAAAGCCACCATGGGAGGAGAGGAAGGGGCAAGTTGGCCAAGTGCCAAATAAGCACAGCACAAGTCACGGGCAGACAGAGAAAACCTGGCATTTGGACTCGGTTCCCCTCGGAGCGGGCCGGCTCAATAGACATAAATAAATGCTTACATAAATACATGCTTCACCAACAGGGCCCCTAAATAGACAGGTAGACCCTCCCCACTCTGACCCCCTCCTTCAGCTGACCTAATTCTCACAGATCGGACACGAATCACATGTACGTGTCATAGCAGGCCCGGCTCCTCGTGGCGACCACCTCGTATGTTGACCAGCATGTCACGGTCCCTGGGTGGTCAGGTTACAGAGGTCCCACTGTGTGTGTCACACAGCCATGTATGGAATCACCATGCGCGCTGTTTTACAATGTACTTGTAACCACGTTATATTATGAATACATTTTATTGGGTGTATTTTTGTGAAATCATTTTAGATAAATGCAGTGGTTTTGATTATGTAAAGTTGTGACTTTAAAGAATTTCCTCAAATAGTTTGATGTATCTGCCTTTGAAGAGGATCCAAATTCTCCTCCCCTGGCTCGTGGTGTGGACTTAGTGAATCATTGCCAATGAATAGCGTGTGTGAAAAATGAAGGTCTTGCCTTCTAAGGATGGACCCTACATAGCTATAAAAGTCTTTCTCCTTTTGGACACTCGCTCTCCAACTTTCTTTTTTTTTTTTTTTTTTTTTGCAGTTTTTGGCTGGGGCTGGGTTTGAACCAGTCACCACTGGCATATGAGGTCAGCACCCTACTCCTTTGAGCCATAAGTGCCGCCCCCTCGCTCTCCAACTTTCTCTGCCTCTCTGTCTCTCTGCCTCTGTCTCTCTCTGTGTCTCTCTGTCTCTCTCTGTCTCTCTTGCTCTCTGTGTGTCTCTGCATCTCTCTGCCTCTGTCTCTGCCTCTGTCTCTCTCTGTCTCTGTGTCTCTCTGCCTTTGACTCTCTCTGTGTCTCTCCGTGTCTCTGCATCTCTCTGTCTCTCTGCCTCTCTATCTCTGCCTCTCTCTGTCTCTCTCTCTGCCTCTCTATCTCTGCCTCTCTCTGTCTCTCTCTCTGTGTCTCTGCATCTCTCTGCCTCTGTCTATCTCTGTGTCTCTGCATCTCTCTGCCTCTGTCTCTCTCTGCGTCTCTCTGTGTCTCTGTATCTCTCTGTCTCTGTCTCTCTCTGTCTCTCTGCCTCTGACTCTCTCTGTGTCTCACCGTGTCTCTGCATCTCTCTGCCTCTGTCTCTCTCTGCGTCTCTCTGTGTCTCTGCATCTCTCTGTCTCTGTCTCTCTCTGTCTCTCTGCCTCTGACTCTCTCTGTGTCTCTATCTCTCTCTGCCTCTGTCTCTCTCTGTGTCTCTATCTCTCTCTGCCTCTGACTCTCTCTGTGTCTCTGACTCTCTCTGTGTCTCTGTATCTCTCTGTCTCTGTCCCTGCCTCTGTCTCTCTCTCTGTCTCTGTGTCTCTCTGCCTCTGACTCTCTCTGTGTCTCTCTGTGTCTCTGCATCTCTCTGCCTCTGACTCTCTGTGTCTCTCTGCCTCTCTCTCTCTGTCTCTCTCTCTCTGTGTCTCTGCATCTCTCTGCCTCTGTCTCTCTCTGTGTCTCTGCATCTCTCTGTCTCTCTCTCTGTCTGTGTCTCTCTGCCTCTGACTCTCTCTGTGTCTCTCTGTGTCTCTGCATCTCTCTGTCTCTCTGCCTCTGACTCTCTCTGTGTCTCTCTGCCTCTCTATCTCTGCCTCTCTCTCTCTGTCTCTCTCTGTCTCTCTCTCTCTGTGTCTCTTCATCTCTCTGCCTCTCTCTCTGTGTCTCTGCATCTCTCTGTCTCTGTCTCTCTCTGTCTCTCTGCCTCTGACTCTCTCTGTGTCTCTCTGCCTCTATATCTCTGTCTCTCTTGTGCTCATATCACTGTCTTGGCAAAGCCACGAGGACACCCATGCAGCCCTGTGGAAACTCCACACGGCCACCTGACAGCACCAGAGCCAGCCCGTCAGGGGTGTGAGTGAGCCACTGTGTTAGTGATCCCACTCGCCCCAGGAGAGCCCTCTGGTGACACAGCCCAGTCTGGCATCTTGGTGGCAACTTCACAAGAGAGCCTGAACCTAATCCTTGCAGGTAAACTCACCCCCAAAACCGTGTGCAGAGTCAATGTCAAATGTTTAAGTCCATAAACCTTGGGATAATTATTTACACAGCAACAAACAACTGATACAAATAGATAAGCTATGATTTACATGTATTTAACCAATCTACTATTGTTAGACATTTAAGTTTTTTCAGCTTTTCTCTAGTGCCAAAAGCATAGATGTGAAAAGCTTCGAGTACATAAATAGTCACATCCTTGGACAGATTTCCAAAGAAAACTTGCTGGATTAAATGTCTTACATATTTATTAGGCTTTTTTGGTGGTTGTTCCCATATCCCTCCCTAGAGAGTTTTCAGCATCTTACAACACTCCCAGCAGGAGGTACTGGAGTGAGTGTTTCCTCACTGCCTCGCTCTGGTGGCAAAAGAGCCTCAAAGACGCCTGCACCCCAGTTCCCAGAACCCATGAACACGTCACCTTGCAGGGCATAAGGCACTTTGCAGATGTGGTTAAGTGAAGGACTTTAAGATGGGAGGTTGTCCTGGATTAAACTTCACCTGGGTGGGGGCCCAGGGTCATCACAAGGGTCCCTAAGAGCAGGAGGAGACAGAGGAAGTCAGGGTCACACCATGAGAGGGCTTAGGGGATCGCCACTGGCTAAAGACGACTAAAGAAGGGGCTGTGAGTCCAGAAACGTGGGGCCTTTGGATGCTGGAAAATTAAAGAGAACAGAGTTTCTTATGGAGCCCCCAGTTTCAGTCCTAAACTGGAAAAATACCAGTTAACTCCTGGCATCTTACAAGGGTACATGTGAAATTTACTATGTAGAATATAAATGTCTTAACACGGTAACTAAGAAAATGCCGTGAAGGCTGTGTTGACCAGTTTGATGAAAGCATTTCAAGTTGTATATAAAACCAGCACACTGTACCTCATGATTGCATTAATGTACACAGCTATGATTTAATTAAAAAATAGCGATAATATATAATTTAAACCTAGCAGATAGAGATACATATTAAAAAAAAATATGCATGCAAAAAAATAAAATAAATAAAATCAGGCTTTGACCTATAAAAAGTTGCATTGAAAGTAAGAAAAACCCGCACGCCCTCCCTAACGCTTCCACCCCGCAGCTTTGTTTTATCTGTGGGCACAGCCTGGGTGCCCTCCAACCTGCCTGGGGTCGGCAGGGGAGACACAGGTAGATGTCACTCACACCCCCTGCAGGAGGGCCACACGCCGTGCCCATCACAGGGGGCATCAAGGGCACTGATAGCACAGCACATCCTCAAAGGACACTCGTGTCTGACCTCTAACATTGATACTTCATGTTGGGGAAACACAAGCCTACAAAGAAAAGGCTCCTCTGTCCCAGTGCGGAGAGGAAGAGAGAGACACTGACCAAATGGACGTGTGTGTGTGAAGGAGCACAAAAGGGACCTTGGCAAGGGTGGGGTGGAGCCGCCTTCAAACATACACAACAGTGAAACTCTTCTTATCTCTCAAGAGATGGAAGGAGAAAGGGCAGGCCTGGCGATGGTTCCTTCTTTCCAAAACCTCAAGCTTATTGAAAGGCTCATGCTGACAGTTCCAAGATGCAGAAGCCCCCAAGTTGCAAGCTCAGAAGCTGGGGTCTCTTGCTGCCCTGTGATGTTTTCAGGGACACAGGCTGTCGGGGCTGGGCTGGAAAAACAGCTCTGTGCTCTGGCAGGGCAGCTTGGTCATGGAAGGGCGGGTTACTCACTGTGGCCTGTTCCCGCACCTCCCTGTTTCCGTATGTACCTCTTCTTCCAGCTAACGTGAACCGTGAACCGGACACTTGGTTTGACTAAATGGCAGTAGGGACTGCACTCTGAGAAGGAGTTTATTGGCAAGTCTTCCGTAATCAAGTCTCTATTTCTCTTGAGAAGAGCTTCAGAATGACCTTTATTTTATAGTAGCCTGGGTTCAATTTTAATTAGGCTGTAAGTGGTAAATATTTGCTAATAAGAGTTTGGAGTGAATACTTAATCAGGAAAAGACTGCTTTGTGCTGACGATTTCTCTGAACAAACTAATAGATCAGATCCAATAAAAGCTTGGTGGAAGCACTCCTTTCTGAGCTAATTGCTAAAAATTTAAGATCTCTACAAAACTGCTGTTTAGAAAAAAAATAGCGTGACTTTTCTCTAAAAATTTATTCCGATTTCAATAGCTTTTGTAAAGAAGACAGTCTTTCTATTTGGCTGCATTAGTCCAAACAACTGCCCTGTCAAAGCATAATAAGCAAGTTGGATCTAGACAGAGTCTGAATCTCATCCTCCTGTGGTGGTTGAGGGCATTTCCCAGCTGCGGAGAAAGTATTTAAAAGAAACCTGGCTTTATTTTATTCTTCTAGTAGATAAAAGTGCCACGGACTGGAGGTCCAATTATTTTCTCTAACAGCTTTACGGAGATCTAATTTACATACCATAAAACTCACCCATTTTAATTGGCCGATTCAATGATTTTTTCATAAATTTACAAAGTTGTGAAACCATTTCCACAGTCCAATTTTAGAGTCACGGAAGAACCCTGTGGCTCATCTGCAGTCACTCCCTGTCCCCACCCAACCTCACACACAACCGAAAATCTATTTTCTGTCTCCAAAGATTTGCCTCTTCTTGAATGTTTCATATAAAGGGATCCTGTTCCATGGGCTGTTTTGTGACTGGCCATGGCCGTGAGCATGATGTTCCAGGCCCCCCAGGCCGTGGCCCCGATAACAGCTCACCCTCTAACTGCTGGACAAGTCCCGCCACCGGGCTCCTGCCTATTGTTTTTGCCCAATGCCCATTGATGGACGTCTGGACGGTTTCCACATTTCGGCTATTTTGAAGAAAGCTGCTATGAGCATTTGCATGCAAACCTTTACACGAACACATATTTTTATTTCTCTTGGGTAGATTCCTTGCTTTAGAATCAGTAGGTTCTATGGTATATTTATGCTTAATTTTTTATGAACAATTTATATACCGATGGGAATATAAATTGTACCGCCAGACTGCTTTCCAAAGTGTCAGTATGATTTATATTCCCTTCAATAATGTATGAAGGGTTCGAGTTTCTCTGGATCCTCACCAGTATTTGTTATCGTCTGTGTTTTTTTTTTTTTTATTATAGTTGTCCTGGTGGGTATGAAGTGATTTCTCATTGTGGTGTTAATTTTTATTTCTTTAATGACTAATGATGTTGGGCACTGTCACATGTGCTTATTACCCACGTTTGTATCATCTTTGTGGAAATGTGCGTCCACTTACATCCACATGGCTTCAGACGTGAGATCACTTTAGTATCATAGCATATCCTTAAAATGCATTTGGGACCTGCAGGGAAACTCAGGAGTGTGGCGTGATCGCCTGTTTGCTGTGTGACTTCACGTGAGTGTCTTCCAAATGCTCTGGACTGAACTTCTTGCTTTGGGACATTCCAAAAGTCAATCCTCAAGGTCATCTTGCAGACCTCGTAGAAATATCATCAGAGCACAGATGATTCGCTAATGTTGAATGTTATCAGGGACAATCAGATAATGTTCCGGTGAGTCAAAGGAAGACAGAAGTCTCTTCCATCCTGACAGGGACAAGCCAACCGGGGGAGGCAGCTCTGGGACTTTGTAGAAAGGTTAGAAGTTCAGAAGCATGCAGAGGCAGGCTGGGTGCGGTGGCTCACACCTGTAATCCTAACACTCTGGGGGCAGGGGCAGGAGGGTCCCTTGCTCCCCGCACCTCAGCGTTTTTATGCTACACATTTTCTTCTCTTCATGACAGAATAAGGTTTGTCACACAACCTCTGAGCATCCCCTGCGTCTGAGACAAAATGTCTCTGGTCTGTCAGTGTCTGAAGTATCCACACCTGTCTTAAAGTATTTGTTGTCACTTGCTCTTGGCGCACAATGAGCACTTACCAATAGAACGCACACACGTGCATACGTGTACACAACATACACAGGTACACACTGATGTCTCTGCTGCATGTCAAGAACTGTGCTAACTTCTGCCAGAAATACGGGCTCTGTCGCTCCTGGGAAGAATCCCAGGAAGACACGGGGTGGATGCACCTCTCATTTGTCCATGAAAATAGTGTGTGTGCATGTGCGTGTTCTGTGTGTGTGTTGGGTGTGCGTGTTCTCTGTGTGCATGTGTGTGTTGTGTGTGTGTATGGATGTGCATGTTCTGTGTGTGTGCATCTGTGTGTTGGGTGTGTGTGTTCTGTGCGTGTGTGTGTTGTGTGTGTTGTGTGCATGTTTTATGTGTGTTGGGTGTGCATGTGCGTGTTGTGTGTGTTGTGTATGTAGTGTGCATGTTGTATGTGTGTTGTGTATATGTACACATGTGAATAACACTACATGGTCAGGGAACCGGACCCTCCTTTTCCTGCCTAGCTGTCCCACACCGAGGCTGATTTTGGACTCCAGGGAAGAACATGGTGTGATTCAATCCTCAGGAAAACTCTGACAGATGCGGGGAGACGGCTACAGGATGTCACCCGGGCCAGTCCCCTTCACCCATGCAGCTGGTGATGCCGCTCCAAGAACACAGAGACGGTTCCTTCTCAGTCCTGAGTTTCTTGGGCCTTCATTCATTCCAGGCAGCTGTCAGGGTTTACTACACTACTGGGTGTAAAATGCATTCAGATTAAAGGACCTTTGTAGGGGAAACCTCACGGCCCTGCCAAAGCCCTCTCCTCCAGCTGTGTGGCTCCCTATGCTCATGACCAAACTCACACTTTGAATAGGTCCCCGGGTCCCCTTTGTTCTCTGGGGTATACATTGTAAGTCGAGCATCTCCACCCACTTGGGTATTTGATGTTAAGATGCTAAAAATAATGGCAGAATTATGACAAGGAGAAGGAAGGCTGGGAAAGGAGCCCCTCCTCCCATGCCTGGCCCCATGGGCCATGATCCGAGCCACGGCTGAGTGACAGCCGCTTGGGGCATCTCTGGACCAGCTCTGCAGAGACAGGGCTGGCTCAAGTCCCACACTGTGGCACTGTGGGAGCTCTGAGCCAGACGCTGAAACGGCCCCATCCTCATCCAACCCAGCCTCCTCTAAACCTGTGCTGTGCCCACCCTGGTCCAGCTTCTCCAGGGGCCGTTCGAAGAGATGATCTCTTGATCTTGGCTGGGTCACTTAACAGGCTTGTGAACCCTTTGGAGCACAGGCTTGTGTGTATATTAGTATGTGTCTGTGTGTCTGTGTGTATTTGTGTCTGTGTGTCTGTCCGTGTTTGTCCATGTGTCTGTGTGTGTTTGTGTGTGTCTGCATGTGCTTGCATGAATGTCTGTCTGGGTGTCTCTCTGTGTGTGATGTCTGTGTGCTGTCTGTGTGCCCACAGTACAGGAGCATGCTAATTCTGGATCCACTGCCATGCAAAAGGAGATTGCTGTAGGTAGAGATCCTGGTCATGAGTACAGTAGCTGGTGAGAACTGTATAATTCACAAGATTAGGATTTATAAGGCCATAGAGTACACAGTTTCTAGAATAGAATAAAGCAAAGTCTTCTAGCCAATGGGTCACAGTCCTTCCTTACCAAAGACTCAGCTTTGGGCATGTCTGGCAAATTCAGAATTATAGGAATCTATAAATGACTTCAGCAGAAATCTTTTCTGAAGGATTACCTCTGAATTTCTGGCATTTAAAAGATACTGATCACAACACACACACACACACAAAAAAAAAATGTGTTGCATGTGAGCCAGGCTTTTTAACACATTTGAGTGCTTAAGACAAAAATAACGCTTACTCCTCCTTGTAATCTTAACTGCAGAAAGGTAGATATTTTCAAATGCAAACAAAATAAAATAAGAAACTGTGAAATTTACTGTGAGTGTATCTGAGGGAACCCTGTTACTGCCTCAACTTTAAAATACCAGCTTGGAACAGCAGAAAAGCCACGTGCCAGCGAATTTCATCTAAATGCATGGAGCTGGAAGAGTCACCGTCGTACGCTAATAAAATTTTAAATCAGATGATTAGCATAGCCAAGGACTGAGTTAGATTAATTAATTTGGCTAATTTGAAGTAATCTGGCATGTTGACTGCATAACGTAGTCTCAGCCCAGTGACAGGAAACGGGTTCCAAGAGCTTCTTCCCCACGTGGTTCAGGCTGGGAATCATTTCAATTTCATGTTGATCTTATTAGTAATTCCAACCACAGGAGGAAGAAGGAACAACCCCCGTTTCCTCAGCTCATGGTCAATGGTCTTGTACCTGTATGGACATCAGCGCTCTCCGGAGGCTCCCAGGGGCTGGAGGGGCTTCCAGCCCACAGCAGATCATAACAGATGATAACGGATAGTGGGGGTCTGCACAGCTGCCGTCCCCAGGGGAGCCAGTGGCTGGTGACGCTGAGGACGGGAGCCTCCCAGGCCCTTGGAACCGGCCCCTCGTTGCTGTCCTCCTCCAGCGTCATGTCTGCCTGGAGACAGGCAGTGAAGCTGGTTCATGAACACCTCAGAGGGAGGGTTTCATGCCTCCTTGGTCTCTCCAGGAAAAGCTGCACGGAGGTCCTGCAGTGACAGGAGGTGAAGGTAGTGGATGGACCTGGCGGCCTCCAGGGTGCAAGGGATGTCTCACAAGCCTGGGGTCTCCCTGGACTCACTTCCCATCTCCAGGGAAAGGCTAGAATGAAGGGCGATTATTAAAGGAAGAAAAACGGGCCGTAACTGTCAGTCCATTTCACTGTACGCGAGGAGGAGGGAATGCCACCAAAGGGGAGGTGACAGGCCTTGTTCCCTGGGAAACCAGGGGAGGCTGCCTGGGACCTGTCATTTCCCAGAAGTGAGAGGGAAAGCTGTATTTGGGGACAGTCATGCAGAGGTGTGATGGGAAGACCACAGTGTCATCTGACTCACCTGATGGTAGACCTGGGCCTGTGTGTTCAGATCTTAGTGGCTGCTGTGTGTGTTTCCTCCCTCTGGGGTCAGCAGGGCACGAGGGTCTCCTACCTGGAATCAGGGCCTTACAGCCCTTTCACTGGAGGAGGGTCATGGAATTTTTCACAGCAGCCTGCAGGAGACAAAGGCAGGAGGGTCCAAAGAGGCCCTTCCTGCTCTGCTGTTTCCTTGGTTCCCAAGGGGCCGTGTTGGAGCATAGCCAACAGAATCCGAGATGGCTGTCGAGAAATCCAGCCGTCCTCTGAGGTCGGAGATCCTCTATTCCCCCATGTCCATCACTACAACCTACCAGCTTCTGCCCCAGATTACGAGGTCTGTGAAGCAGAAGCAGGAGCAACACCTCAGACTTAAAACAGAGAAATAGACCCTCATCCCTGATCTACAGAAAGGCACACTGAGCCCCCTTCTTTACACTGGCATCCGTTTTAAACAAGAATCAGGGCTACACCCTGCATCAGTGCATCTTAACAATTTTGTTGCCTGCATTTTTATTAGAAATTATTTTTTAAAAAATTTATGGCTCGGTGTCTGTGGCTCAATTGGCTAAGGTGCCAGCCACGTACACCTAAGGTGGTGGGTTCGAATCCAGCCCGGACCCACCAAACAACAATGATGGCTGCAACCAAAAAATGGTCGGGCATTGTGGCAGGTGCCTGTGGTCCCAGCTACTTGGGAGGCTGAGGCAGGAGACTCGCTTGAGCCCAGGAGTTGGAGGTTGCTATGAGCTGTGATGCCATGGCACTCTACCCAGGGGGATAGCTTGAGGCTCCGTCTCAA
>CAUYQV010011330.1:0-12017 GCA_963574575.1 Galagoides demidoff | reverse complement strand
AATTACATTGCACAAAGGCAGCCACACAGAGAAAGGTTAGTGGGGAGAGCTTTTTCTTTTTTTTTGAGACGGAGCCTCAAGCTGTCCCCCTGGGTAAAGGGCCATGGCATCACAGCTCATAGCAACCTCCAACTCCTGGGCCTGCCTCCGCCTCCCAAGTAGCTGAGACCACAGGCGCCCACCACAACGCCCGGCCATTTTTTGGTTGCAGCCATCATTGTTGTTTGGCGGCCTGGGCTGGGGATTCGAACCCGCCACCTTAGGTGTACGTGGCTGGTGCCTTTGCCACTTGAGCCACAGGCACCGAGCCAGGAGAGCTTTTTCTAAAAGGCCTGTGTAAACCATTCCACCTCTTGGCTTAGGTTTGCTGTTCCCTCTGTTTGGAAGACTCCCCTCCAAACACTCCCTAGGACTCCCTCTGTCAATCAGCTCAGACAGCCCTCTCTGGTCCCTCTTTCACCTTGAGGAGCCCCTATTTGACCCTAATCACTCTATCACATCTTTGTGTGGAATTGCCTTGTAGCTATTACTATTACCACTCTCTGAAATTACCTGATTGTTTCCTATTTAATTCTTTTCTTCCTTTTTTTTTTTTTTTTTGGTGTGTGTGTGTGCGCACTCGCGCGTGCACTCCTGATGGCCAGTGATGGTTTATTAAAAGAATCAAGGGAGGGCTGAGGATGTGGCCCTCAGGCCTAGATGTGGTTCATTGCACAGATCACTAGGCGTATCACTGCAGCCAGCACCTCAGTGGAGACCCAGGGCCCATTCCAGGTGCTCTGATGTTCCACAATGACAGTGAACAGGGATGGATGATTGAAATGTCTTCTTTATTTCTCTGAGCCTTCCTTAGGAGGTTACAGGACTCCTCACTGAAGAATCTGACCTTGTATATGCCAGCATGGGCATTCTTGTGGTCTAGGCCCAGGACACAGGGAATTATTTTCCACTAACATCAACATAAAGAGCCACGGCCCCTGTTCTTGCATATCAGTGAATTCTGCACAATAAAGACAGTTTCAGTGGAAATGACAGCAGTATAGTAAGGAAGGGGTGATGTAGGGCTCCACATAGGCCTCTACTGAGAAAAAGGAGTGGCTGGACAACAGGAGCAGTGCCAGGATGGGGAGTGATGCCATTGCTGCCATTGCCTCTTCTCTACCAAGGGAAAAACTCTTTTCATTAAGATATAATTCCTATACCGTAAAATCCCCCCTTTTAAAGTATACAATTTAGCGATTTTTTTTTTTTTTGAGACAGAGTCTCATTTTGTTTTCCCTGGTAGAGTGCCCTGGTATCATAGATCACAACAACCTCTAACTCTGATGCTTACACAATTCTCATGTCTCAGCCTCCTAAGCAGTTGGGTTTACAGGCACCCAGCTATTTTTAGAGATGGGGTCTTGCTCTAGCTCAGACAATCCACCCACCTCAGCCTCCCAAAGTGCTGGGATTACAGGCGTCAGCCACTGTTCCCGGCCCTATTTTTAATTTTTTTTAAACTCATCTTTGTTGGGGGGGTGTTAATATAAGGGTACATATAATTGGATTACTTGTTTGTATTTATTTGGTAGCATCTAAGTTGTAGTTTAGGCAAATGGATTTTAGTTATACTCACCATCCTAAAATGAAACCTCTTGCCCATTAGCAGTCTTTCTTCCTTCCCTTCTTCTAGGCCCTGGCTACCACTAATCTACTCTCTGTTGCTACGGATTTATCTATTCTGGACACTGTATAAATGGAATTTATATAATATATGGCCTTTTAGGGCTGGGCATAGTGGCTGACGCCTCTAATCCTAGCACTCTGGGATGTGGAGGCAGGTGGATCACTTGAGCTCATGAATTCAGACCAGCCTGAGCCAGAGCAAGATGTCCTCTCTAAAAATAGCCAGGCGTTGTGGCCAGTGCCTGTAGTCCCAGCTACTTGGGAGGCTGAGGCAAGAGAATGGCTTAAGCCCGAGAGTTTGAGGTTGCTGTGAGCTGTGAAGCCACAGCACTCTACCAAGGGGGACATAGTGAGACTCTGTCTCAAAAAAAAGAAAGAAAGAAAAACTAATATTTGTTCTGTTTTCTTTCTTTTTTTATTTATTTATTTTTAACTGTTTTTTTTTTTTCCAGTTTTCGGCCAGGGCTGGGTTTGAACCCACTACCTCCAGTATATGGGGCCAGCGCCTTACTCCTTTGAGCCACAGGTACTGCCCTCTGTTTTCTTTTCTTTTCTTTTCTTTTCTTTTTTTTTTTTTTTTTTGAGACAGTCTCACTCCATTCCCCCACTGGGGAATTCCAGGAGGAATCAGCATCAGCCTATACCTCACAGCAACTTTAAACTCCTAGGTTCAAGTGATCCTCTGCCTCCTGAATAGCTGGGATCACAACACCCACCTAATTTGTCCATTTTTAGTAGAGATGGGGTTTCTCTTTTGGTCAGGCTGGTCTTGAATTCCTGACCTCAAGCAATCCACCAGTCTTCTCCTAGAGTGCTAGGATTATAGGCATGAGCCATGGCGCCTGGCCAAGGCTTTAGAATCTTCATAAAGACACGGAGGTATTAATAGTCCCATTTTCCAGATGAGAAACCTGATGTTCAATGAAGTTAAACAGCAGCCATAGGTCACATGGTGAGCAAGTAATTTCATCTTGGTTGTCTGCCTCCAAGCCTCAGCAAATACTGCTTCAGACTAGTGAAGAGAGAACAAGGACAGAGCTGGTAAACCCTACAAGCCTGTGAGAGAAAGGGCACGCGGGCCCTGGCATCCAGGGCAGGCGGGCTCCTCCCTCTCCCCCACGGCCAGTGGAACGAGATCGTGGGAGGCCCAGCCTAAGACTCCCAGTTTCTCACTAGCGCGACACAGCGGGGGGTGCGTGCCAGGCTCAGCCGCTGGGGTGCCACAGATGGACGGGTGTCCTTTTGGGGCCGCATTCCTGGGAGAGCGCCCCTGATTGGCCAGCTGGGATCAGGTGGCTGCCGCGGGCCAATCAGCAGCGACCGGTGCCTGGGTCGCGCGATCCTCTCTGAGGATTGTGAATTCTTAGAAAAAGTGATCTTTGTGCGCTGGCCACACGGAGAAAGGGCCGCTAGTTTTTACTAATGTCCAGATTATCTGAGATCCAGCTAGCGACCCTACTGGCCCTTTGTGACTGTTTATCTGAATTCACCACTTGCCCTACCTCAGTGCTCCGTGGGAGCAAGGAGGACTCACGTGGTCCTCCAGGTGGGCTTGGAGTCGGGTTCTAATGCTTCCTTGGGGTTTTGTGCTTCTCTAGTCTTATTCTGGAGAGCCAACCCTTCCTGTCTTCTTGTGACTTCTGGGCCGTCTACAAAGGTATCTTTCTCTTCCCGGATTTAAGAGAAAATCCTCCAGTCCCCGGCAGCTTGCTCCTCTCCACTGCCCCGACCTGTTTTCCTCATCTCTCTGCTCATCCCTTTGCAGTGTACCTTCAGAACACCAAGAGAGCCATCCTGGCCAAATCTGGTGATGTTTTGTAATCACTGCTACTTTACTTCTGGCAGCATCTGACTCTTCTTTACCGTTTTGGCAGCAGAGAGGTTTCCACGGCATGGTACTCCTACCTGATTCCCTTCTACATTTCACAAGCCCTTCTCTCCTGTCTCCATGTCAGGGGCATGGCCCCTCTTTTCCCTGCGCAGCAGATAGAAATGTCCTGGCATCCCATCCCAGGCTACTTTGCTTATTGCTGTTTGTTGTTGTTGTTGTTGTTTGTTTGGAGATAGAGGCTCAAGCTGTTGCCCTGGGTAGAGTGCTGTGGCGTTAGCTCACAGCCACCTCAAACTCTTGGGCTCAAGCAGTTCTCCTCCCTCAGCCGCCCAAATAGCTGGAACTACAGGCGTCTGCCACAAAGCCCAGCTATTTTTTTGTTGCAGCCATCCTAGTTTGGTGGGCCCAGGCTGGATTTGAACCGGCCAGCTCAGGTGTATGTGGCTGCTGCCTTAGCCACTTGAGCCACAGGTGCTGAGCCTGTTTTTTTTGTTTTTAGACAAAGTCTCACTTTTGTCACCCTTTGGTAGAGTGCTGTGGTGTCATAGATCACACCAATCTCAGACTCTTGGGCCTAAGCAATTCTCTTGCCTCAGCCTCCCAAGTAGCTGGGACTACAGGTGCCTGCCACAATGCCTGGGTATTTTTGTTGTTGTTGTTTGTTTGTTTACTTTAGCAGGTCTGGTTTGGGTAACCCAGCTCAGATCCATGTGGCCGGTGTACTAACCACTGAGCTATGGGTGCCCAGCCAGTTTTTCTATTTTTAGTAGAGACAGGTCTCACTTGTGCTCAGGCTGGTCTGGAAGTTATGAGCTCAAGTAATCCACCTGCCTTGGACTCCCAGAGTGGATTACAGGGGTGGGCTATGGCGCCTGTCTACTTTGCTTATTGTTTGCCTATTCTCTCTAAGGGAATTCATCTACTTATCACTTGCATTGCCTAAATGCTAGGAATTCTGAATCTCAATCTCTAACCTATATTTGTCCCATGGCTGCAAATTCACTACTTAGATGTCTCCTGGGTACCCCAGGCTCTACTTAGGTTACTCATTCAATAAATATGTATTAACCTATGGGCTTTTTTTATAATAAAAATATATTTTAAGAGATATTAAAATATTTATATAGAAAGATACACATTTATTTATTGCTATATAGAAAGGTACATACATATTTATTTATTGCTTCACACCAAGAGATTGAAAACAGAAAGTGTTTCATTACTATGTTCTGAATGCATGTACAAAGTGTTTCCGGCATAGTGCTGGCCTGGAGGAAGTGCTCCATCAAAGTTAACTCTCTCCCTCTTGTGCAGCAAGGAAGGCCTGGGAATTCAGTCTCAGGAGCCTATGGTGGTTTGAGGGAGGGAGGGTATAAGAACACTAAGACCTCTCATCCCTCAGACTAGTTCCTCTCTACCCTAGGGATGAGAATTGTCATTTTGCCGCCAGTTCAAAAGTTATAAAAATGACTTAAATTTCACAGAAAGAAAGCAAAACTGAAAGTCTTCTTTGTCGTAACTTTCCATTCCCGTGCAGACCAATGATTTTTCAGCTTACCAAAAGGCAGCAGTAGCCCTCCAACCCTGGTAATGGGGCAGAAGGCTGAACCAGGACTATTGGCCTAGGACAGGCAACTGTTGCAGCCAGACAGGGATATACACAGATCAGAATTCAAATTCTAGTTGGGTGATCTTGGGGTAGTAATTGACTTCTCTGAAATTTCATTTCCATCTGTAAGTTGGGATACAATGGATTCTACCTCATGGAAGTGTTGTAGGGTATCCCTGAATCTTAGGCTGATACTTGGCTTTTGTTTTGGCAAGGAGGGAGTAGCTGTGCTTGCATAGTGCACTGTCGCCACCATATGACTAGCTGGGCAATTACATGGGGGAGGTTCTCAGGCCTAGAAAGGGGTATCTAAAGACTGAGAATGGACTCCCTGCTGCCCATAGCCTCCTCCACTCTCCAGGATCACTTAGGCCTCCAAGGCCAAAGCTGTCATCTTTGGGGGTGAGAGAAGCCCACTCCTGGTCTTAAGGGACTAGCTGTGCCTTCTCTGACTCTAGAACCTTTGGTGAGTCCTCAATGTGGCATTCAACGCTCCTCACAGCTGCTCTTTACTTAGAATTCAGTGTAACTTATCTCCAGACCTGACCTAAGACACTCTATTTTCTCCTTCCTTCTCAACCCGCCTGCAGCTCCCTTTGATCTCTCCTTGATTCAGGAGTATGAAGCACGTTGCCCTAATGATAATGAGCATGGTAAATTCCTGAGACAGTGTTCTTTTTTTTTTTTTTTTTTTTTGAGACAAGGCCTCAAGCTATTCCCCCTGGGTAGAGTGCTGTCACTTCACAGCTCACAGCAACCTCCAACTCCTGGGCTCAAGTGAGTCTTCTGCCTCAGCCTCCCAAGTAACTGGGACCATAGGTGCCCACCACAACGCCTGCCTGGCTATTTTTTGGTTGCAGCTGTCATTGTTGTTTGGCGGGCCGGCGCTGGATTCAAACCCACCACCTTAGGTGTATGTGGCTGGCGCCTTAGCCGCTTGAGCCACGGGCACCGAGCCGAATAGCAACCATTTATTGAGTGCATACTGTGTGCCTGGTGCTGTCCTAGTGCCTTAGGGCCATTCATTCCACATATTCTTTTTTTTTTTGAGACAGTCTCACTTTGTCACTCTTGGTAGAAGGCCATGGTGTCACAGCACAGCAACCTCAAACTCTTGGGCTCAAGTGATTCTCTTGCCTCTGCCTCCCAAGGAGCTGGGACTACAGCCACAAACCTGGCTACTTTTAGAGATGGGGTCTCATTCTTGTTCAGGCTAGTCTTGAATCCACTTGCCTTGGTCTACAGAGTACTAGGATTACAGGCATGAGCTACTGCGCTCGACCCATTCCACATATTCTTCACAAACCTGCATTGCTCCATTTTTGCAGAAGAGAACACCAAGGCAGAGAAAGGTAAAGTGACCTACCCAAAGCACACAGTCATTGGGTGACAGAATCCTACTTGTAACTACTAGGCCACCTAGTATAGTGGGGAGGGCAGACAGACCCTGATTCAAATCCCACCTCTATCCCTTACAACTGGCTTCCCAACTTTGAACCTTAGTTTCCTTTTCTGTAAAATGGGGTGGCAGCTCCCACAAGCTACAGGTGCTGGCTCAGAGAGGCAGACAGTGTTGGGGCACCTAACACCAGGTGGTGAAAGTGTGGGTGGTGGTCTGTCAGAGAAGGCAGCCAGAGCTGGTATGAGGCATACTGGGGTACACCAGGATCCCTACAGGGAGGTTAGGCAGAGAGGTTAGGCTGGCACAATGCAGGCCTGTCCTCTGTCCAGGGAGACTACAGCCAAGGATGGGGGAACTGTAGCTTAGGACCTGGCCACCATGAAGTAGGGATGCAAAGGCCTAAGCCCTCATCATTTCCAGTGTAGCCCCTTCCTGCTCTCCTCAAACCCACTCTTAACCTCTTCAGTGCCTTTTCCACTTGGCAGCCTCATCTAGACCTTTCCAAACACACATCGGAGGCTGGGTGAGGTGGCTCACACCTGTAATCTTAGCTCTCTGGGAGGCTGAGGCAGGTGGATTACCTGAGCTCACAGGTTTGAGACCAGCCTAAGCCAGAGTGAGACCCATTTCTAAAAATAGCTGGGCGAGGCTTCATGCCGGTAGCACAGTGGTTATGGCACCAGCCACATGCACTGAGGCTGGCAGGTTTGAACCCAGCCTGGGCCAGCTAAACAACAATGACAACTGCAACAAAAAAATAGCTGGGCATTGTGGCTGGCACCTGTAGTCCCAGCTACTTGGGAGGTTGAGGCAAGAGAATTGCTTCAGTCCAAGAGTTTGAGGTTGCTATGACCTAGGACGCTACGTGCTATGATGCTACGGCACTTTATGGGGAAGACAAAGTGAAACTCTGTCTTAAAAAACAAACCAAAAAAACCCCAAAACAAAAAAACACATTGGCCTATGTCCTTTGCTGCTGAACACATTGTCCTTCCGCTGTTCATGAGGGCCTCAACCCTCCACCAGGACCTGTGGGATCTGTTGCCACAGCCTTGCCAGTTCCATTACCCTCTCTGGTCTTTGGCCTTCTTCCATCTCCTCAAATACATCGTGGGACTGTGCACACGCTGTTCCCACTGCCTGAGAAAATTGTCTCCTCCCTGGTTAATGTGGAGGTGCTGGAAAGTCTCCTTATGGGGTGGGAGTTGGGAATTTGAGACCTGAAAGAGGAGTAGGAATTTGGAAGAACAGTAGGAAGGGAGAGAGTGTTCTAGGAAGAGAGAACAGCCTGTGCAAAGGGGCAGGGACACCCCCAGATGAGAGCCAACACATGGGGGCTGGGGGATGTAGAAATTGAAACTAATGAGAATAAGGCAGTCTGCCATCTCTGGGTCAGATACTGGAGGCCTTCTGTGCTATGTTAAGGAGCTTGGAGATAATTCTTTTTTTTTCCCTTTGAGACAGAATATCACTTTGTCACCCTTGGTATAGTGCCATGGTCTCATAGCTCACAGCAACCTCAAACTCTTGGGCTCAAGTGATTCTCTTGCCTCAGCCTCCCAAGTAGCTGGGACTACAGGTGCCCACCACAATGCCTGACTCTTTTTTTGTTGCAGTTGTCATTGTTGTTACCCGGCCCAGGCAGGGCTCGAACCTGCCAGTCTCGGTGTATGTGGCTGGCGCTGTAACCACTGTGCGATGGGTACCAAGCCTAGGCCCTTCTTTTTGTTTGTTTGTTTAGCAGGCCTGGGTCGTTTTCAAACCCAACACCCTAGTTGAATAGGGCAGTGCTCTAACCATTGAGTTATTGGCACCCAGCCAGCTTGGAACTAATTCTGAGGGCAGCAGGAGGTTTTTTTGTTTGTTTTTTGAGACAGTCTCAGTTTGTCATTGTTGGTAGAGTGCTGTGGCATCATAACTCATAGCAACCTCAAACTCAAACTCTCTTGGGCTCAAGCGATTCTCTTGCCTCAGCCTCTCGAGTAGCTGAGAGTACAGGCATCTACCACAACACCTAGTTTTTTGTTTTTGTTTTTCTTTTAGAGACAGAGTCTCACTTTATCACCCTCGGTAGAGTGCCGTGGCATCACAGCTCACAGCTAGTTGGGTTTGAACCCGCCACCCTCAGTATACGGGGCCAGTGCCCTACTCACTGAGCCACACTCATCATCTTTCTAAAATTTACTGCCATCATCCCAACTTCAAACCCAGCCCTAGCCAAAGTGCAACAAAAAAATAGCTGGGCATTGTGGCGGGTGCCTGTAGTCCCAGCTACTTGGGAGGCTTAGGCAAGAGAATCATCTAAGCCCAGGAGTTGGAGGTTGCTGTGAGCTGTGACACTACAGCACTCTACGGAGGGTGATAAAGTGAGACTCTGTCTCTAAAAAACAAACAACAACAACAAAAAAATGACTGGGTGTTGTGGTAGGTGCCCGTACTCTCAGCTACCCAAGAGGCTACACCACCCCAGTTTTTTTTTTTTTTTTTTTTTGAGACAGAGCCTCAAGCTATCCTCCTGGGTAGAGTGCAATGGCATCACAGCTCATGGCAACCTCCAACTCCTGGGCTCAAGCGAATCTCCTGCCTCTGCCTCCCAAGTAGCTGGGACCACAGATGCCCGCCACAGTGCCTGGCCATTTTTTGATTGCAGCCATCATTGTTGTTTGGCAGGCCTGGGCTGGGGATTCGAACCTGCCACCTTAGGTGTACATGGCTGGTGCCTTAGCCAATTGAGCCAGATGCCGAGCCAGTTATTATTTTTTTTTTTTTGTAAGAGACAGGGTCTTGCTCTTGCTCAGATGGGGTCTGATCTTGAATTCCTAAACTCAAGCTATCCATCTGCCTTGGCCTCTCAAAGTGCTAGGTATGAGTCACTGCCCCCAGCCCCAGGGGAGGATTTTGAACGGGGGCAATTATAGTTTTGTGCATCAGCGATTCCCCTGAAGAAGGTGGGGAATGGCTAATCAGCGCCATTCTGTAAATGTTGCCCAGAGCAAGACAGTCCTCTAGGAATGACCTGATCACCACCAGCAGGAGAAGACATTCCTTCACAGGGCCCCCAGTTCAGATTTGCACCACGCACCAGGCTGAAGGACAAGGCTGCATTTCCTGTAGCTGCCAGGAGATGGCACCAAACACCCAGCGTGTTCCCTCCAAATCTTCCCCTCCTTCTTAGGGCAGCCAGAGCAGAAAGGAAAAGGTGTATGAGAAAAGGAGAGGAAGGTGCGGCGCAATGGCTCACATCTGTAATCCTAGCACTCTGGGAGGCCGAGGCAGGAGGATTGCTTGAGCTCAGGAATTTGAGACCAGCCTGAGCAAGAGTGAGACCCGTCTCTAAAAATAGCTGTGTTGTGGCTGGTGCCTATAGTCCCAGCTACTTGGGATTGCTTGAGTCCCAGAGTTTGAGGTAGCTGAGAGCTCCAATGCCATGGCATTCCACCTAGGATAACAAAGTGAGACTCTGTCTCAAAAAAACAAAAAAGTCTCTCTGATCTTCATTCCCTGTTTTTTTTTTTTTTTTTTGAGACAGAGTCACACTCTGTCCCCTGGAGTAGAGTGCCATGTCATCATAGATCATAGCAACCTCAAACTCTTGGGCTCAAGTGATCTTCTTGCCTCAGTTTTTCTATGTTTTTAGTAAATCAGGCAGGTTTCCAACTCCTGAGCTCAAGCAATCCACTGGTCTTGGCCTCCTAGGGTGCTAGGATTACAGGTGTGAGCCACTGTGCTGGGCCTCTCATTCCCTGTTATTTTTTGTTGTTGTTTGTTTGTTTGTTTGTTTGTTTTTTGGTTTTTGGCTGAGGCTGGGTTTGAACCCACCACCTCCGGCATATGGGGCTGGCGACCTACTCCTTGAGCCACAGGCGCTGCCCTCATTCCCTATTCTTATCACATTGTCCCCAGACCATCATACTAATACTTTAGTATATATTCATGGCTGTTCACAGACCCCATCATAGGTCACTGCAGCCTCAAACTCCTTGGTTCAAGCAATCCTCCTTCTTTAGCCTCCTGAGTAGCTGGGACTACACTTACTTACCACCACACTGGGCTCATTATATTTCTCATCCTTTCCACTGAACATTGGGTTTCTGAGGTCCCATCTTGTGACTGCATGTCCATTGAGTCCTCTGCACATTTTGTTGATCTATTTCTCAGTGACAGTCTCTAGATTGCACCCAACCCCTCCTCTGACCTTCTCTTTATGGTCATGTGTGAGGTTTTGGGGGGAAGATGTAATAAATTCACAGCAAAATGGCCAGATCATAAGAGGGGTCCTCAAACTATGGCCTGCGGGCCACATGCAGCCAGCCTAGGACATTTATCCGGCCCACCAGGTGTTTTTGCTGCCGATACCTGTCCTGCTTAGCAGCCAACTCGTTCTGGGGCCCGCAGTCCGGCTCTCCAATGGTCTGAAGGACAGTGAACTGGCCCCCTGTTTAAAAAGTTTGAGGACCTCTGTGGACATGTGTGTCTGTATATAATTAGCTGACTGCTCTCAGATGGCTCTGGGATGTCTCCGCCTCCAGACCAGGAAAACCTGTCTTACCTGGGTCATCACAAAAGTTTTGAGATACACATAAATCCAGAAATATCAAATCCTCTCAGACAGAAACGAATGAAGCCCTCCAAACAACACCTATAAGCCAAACAAGTTGAAACTTGCACAGGTGAATCATAAAGGACACTGTTAACCATGTTTATTGGAAGTGTAATAATGGACCATAATACATTATTACACTTTGTCTCAGAACGTTCATAGTGACCCATGTATCCCTGACAATACCTGGCATTCTTCAGCTTTAGTTTTCTACCTTTTGCCAGTCTGATAGATATAAAATGAGAGTCTCCCTCAAATTATTCTCAAGTTTCAGAATCTCCTAGAAGCTTGTTTGCCTCTGGGCTTCCTCCTCAGTCAATTACCTGGTCAGGCCCTGTCTCTATTTGCATTTTGATGTGCCTGTCTTTTTTCCTTTGGATTTGCAGGAATTTTTTTTTTTTTTGAGACAAAGCCTCAAACTATCCCCCTGGGTAGAGTGCTGTGGCATCATAGCTCACAGCAACTTCCAAGTGGCATCATAGCTCACAGCAACTTCCAACTCCTGGGCTTAAGCGAGTCTCCTGCCTCTGCCTCCCAAGTAGCTGGGACCACAGGCACCCACCACAACTCCCGGCTACTTTTTGGTTGCAGCCATCATTGTTGTTTTGGCGGGCCCGGGCTGGATTCGAACCCGCCACCTTAGGTGTATGTGGCTGGCGCTTAGCCACTTGAGCCACAGGCGCCGAGCCGATTTGCAGGAATTTTTAGATATTGGTTTCTGTATCCTTTGGTGTCCTTGACACAGTGTGGAGGAATTCTGGGTTTTTTTTTTTGAGACAGCGCCTCAAGCTATCCCCCTGGGTAGAGTGTTGTGGCTTCACAGCTCACAGCAACCTCCAACTCCTGGGCTCAAGTGAGTCTCCTGCCTCAGCCTCCCAAGTAGCTGGGAACACAGGCGCTACAACAC
>CAUYQV010011329.1:0-28816 GCA_963574575.1 Galagoides demidoff | reverse complement strand
GATTTATTGATTAGTGAGGCACTAACTTACGTGACATAGAGAGAAGAGGACATAAGGCCAGGTTGCTGCAGCTGAAAAGGGGTGGCGGGATGTTCTACTCAGCCCCAGGGTAGCCAGAATAAGGGGCTTGACCCTCTCAGCTGGGTGGGATGTAGAGAGAAGCGGCAGAGGGAAGACTTGGCAGGATGAGTCTCCACCAAGCCTCATTTGGGCCCGGCCCTTCCACAATCCTGTAGCTCACAGGGAGCCGGGCCAGCCACAGCGCCTCTGTGAAGCAGAGCCAGGGAAAGGCAAACAAGCCGTATTTAACCTCGTCTCTGAGTCAGTGGCCTGTTGGGATTTCTTTGCCCTTTATTTTTAATTTCCCTTGATTCTGCTCCTCTCATGTTCTTTTGTGATGAGTCTTCCCTGTCCCCTCTGGGGAGATTTGGGAATAGACAAACAGGAGGTCACATGAGGGTCCCTCGAGCTCATCTGCTTCAGTGCCACAGCCCTTGGCATGTGTGAAATGGCCACATGGGGCCTGAACAACCTTCCCTTGAAATGACACGTGCTTGTCTTGGGTTCCACTGTGAGGAGACATTATGAAGCAAAGCAAAACACAGGAGAACTGTGCTTACACAGGGTTAAAAAAATGTATCCTAAGGGAAAGGAAGGTCTTTGAACTTCAGGTCTATAATTAGATGCAGTCTTTTAAAGTTATGGTTGGCTCTCAACAATTTTTTGTCATTTTTTGTAGAACAAAAATATTGTAATATATATATACTGTATTTAAAAAGTTGATCCCTATTAAAATTAACAGAATAAGGACAAATTACCACTGAAGGTGGTAAGTGTTGGCATTCTACTGGGCACATCCCTGTTGGGGTCTTATAAAATGCAGAGTTTTAGAATTGGCCAAGTTGGTATTGGTCGGTGGTGTAAACTTATTATCCTTTTATTTACAGCTGTGATTTATTAACGCTAACCTTTGTTTGATTTTAAATGCAGTTTTTTTTTCGGTTCAGTTAATAAGTAATTCTTAAAGTTACTTATTTATAAATCAAATGCTAAAATTTCTAATTTACTGTCTGGATTTACAGACCCCTGACTCCTCATTAACTTCTTGATTTATAAACAGTGGACCAAAGTCCCAGTTGATAGATGCGAACTCTTCTGCTGGATTTACACACTCTAGCTAAGAGCCCTGCTGTAAATCATTGCTGAATTTACAAATGCTCCCATTAGTTAGTGCTTTGGTTGTCTGATTTGAAAACACCTTCTCTCTTTACTATTAGATTCTGATTTATCTTTTTAATATATAGTAAGTTCCGATAATTTGTTACTACCAAGTGCTGATTTATAAGGACACTAATACATTTCATAACATAAATTTTAAAGGCTTTGAGTTAGGTATATGAGATTTTTGAAAGCTTCATGGTTACAAAACAATTCTCAGAAGCCAGAAGTAAATTTTAACATCTAATACCTTACAAAACAAAACATGTATGCTGGCTTAAAGAACGTTTGTCTTTTCTTCCTATATACTTCTTGCCATCCCCTGCATTTAGACTTTCCTTTCCACACAGATGTGTAAAATTGTTGGCTAGACCTAAGCAGACTTGTAAGGGTAGTTAGAGGGTAGACAAGTATTAGTATTTAACTGTGATAGATTGATATGATTACTGTGTATTAAGCTCCTTATTGAATTTTGGGGAGCCTGCATGATTTTATCTTGGTTCTCTCTTCCATCTGTGCTTTTCATCTGCTGAGGACACACTGGTGCCTATTTAGATTTAAATCCCTGCTTGGGGAGTTCAGAGCACTTGTTGAGCAGCCTGTTAATTACATATCTGTTGAAGTTATTTATTGTTTCCTTGGATGAGGACTGAGGGATTTATGTTTATTGGTTTTATGCTCTTGCTTACTGGTGACTGAACTACTGCCCATTGTCAGGGAGAATTGCTCCATGGGGGATTAGGGCAAGGTCTTAGGGCACTGAGTAAAGATTAGCATTTTAGAATAATAATGTTCTTGAAGGTGCTTTGCATAATAAGAGGATAGAGTTAATTTTCCTCTTTGTTATGTCAAATTTTGCAGGTCTGTGTGCTTCACTTTGTTCTTAGGTTCATGTGGCTCCTTTCGTATTTTTCTCCCTCTCAGAGTGTTATGTATTTTCTCATGGTGACATTTACTGCAAACATTTGATCTTACTGAATTCTTAAGAGCTGAGAGCTACCTGAAGCAAGCAGTTAGAGATATAGGTATTCTTTTGAATGAACTACCAAATAACACATAAAATTATTATTTAATAGTCTCTACATAGTCCTGAGAGTTGTAGGAATATGAGAAATTTGAGGCAAGAAAAAAATGGTGGTTGGAAGATCTACCAAATAGTGGTTGGGATTGATCCTATAGCATTTTTCTCCATAAAGCATTTTTTTTTTTTACTAACACAGTTTTTAGAACAAAGTAGTCCAGATATGTTTTTTCAAAAGACCTCCTTCGGAATTATCCCGGATCCAGGCATTAAATTGGAATTAGGCACATGAAGAGATAAACACAATGTTCTGGAATTTCAATACATGGTTTGAGTCCTCAAGGGCAAGTCAGGTGGCAAGATAAAATTCAAATCTAAAGTAGTAAATAAATAACCCAAGATTTTTTTTCTGGGAACTCTAAGGCTTTGGCTAGGCTTCCCTAATGAGTAGGTTTATAAGCCACTGCAAAGTCATGTCAAGTTTTCATAGCCTTATTTCCTCCACTTTATTTAACAGTCATTGTAGAAACTTTGGGGGGAAAGGTGATCAACTGAGCTATAGTCCAACTTCACAGAAATAAAATTCAGAAGAGAAGAATGCCTATAACAAATAAAGTCACAATATATGTTGGAAAAGTCTAAAGAAATATGGTAGAAGAGAAGAAAAATACCTAAGGTCCCTCTCAGCTCTTTAGTACCAGTGATTTTGTGACAGATGTTTATAAATCTGCAAATGAAGAACGTTTGCATGAAATGTTGCATGTTCTATTTATTCTACACACAAAAAAATCACCTTTATTGCATAGTATTCTCCCTTCTACTGTCCTGATAGTCTAGTTTAGCAGAATCATGTTATTGAACTGCGTAAGTTACTGCATAGAATTAGTGGTTGCTAACTTGAAACAGAGGGAAAAAATAAAATTAAATAGAAGAAGGAAGTGAAATAAGCAGTAAATCATCCAGGAGGGGCATTTGTAATATATTGTTTTGCACGCAGGGAAAATGGTAGTGGAATGCTGCCCCATTAGTTTGTAACACTAGACTTGATCATGATAGACAAGTGTACTGCTCACATTGATATTACATTTTGAAATATGAATGAATTTGGTGGAGTAACCATGACTTTTTTTTTGTTATTTTGAATAGGATTTTAGTATGTAATAGAACCATGCTGTGAAGCCCCTAAAGAGCAGCAACTGGCCAAAGAATCTTGTCCTATTTTTCAGGTCTTAGGTTTGAATATTAGGCATGTAAGTGACAACTATGGGCTTCACGAACCTCTCTTGTAACTGTGCTCTCTCCACGTTCACTGAAAGGTTTGGAATTGCCTTGTCTTTCTGATATTCCCTAGGACATTATTCCTCAGTGCCTTGGGGATGTAGTCATAATGGATTTATTCCATTAAGCTTAGATATGAACAAATTTGCTCACTGTTTGCTATGATCATTCTGGACTTAACCTAATTATAATATTTAAGAACATAACTCCTGTCCTCTCCCTGTCCTTAAGGCAAATTTAAGAGTCAAATGTTTCCCCAATGAAAGCTTAATTAAGGAAAAAATAAGTCCTTTCCTCACTTTGGAAATAGGAAATGTCTAAGTGAAAATTAAAGAATTGTGATTTATTCCTAAAATTTTCCTTATGGACCGTCTTTAATTAAGACCACAGTTACATATGGTCATTTAAAGTACTCAATTCCTTCATATCCAATATTATCATTCTGCCTTTTTTATTTATCCAATGCATTTATTAGACAGGAGAACTTTAAACATAATCATAGAATGATAAGCATCAAAATACAATTACTAAACTGATAAAAATTTCAGCAGGTGTATGACCTCTTTGAAAAAAGAGACAATAGTAGCTAATAAAGCTGCCAAGTAGATATGAGAAATTCACTGCTTCCTGCAAATCTAAGAAAAGAATGGGCATTTTAAATTATTCATTATACTGATGCTGAGGAAAAAATAAATTAAAGGCATCTTATTTTATGAGAATTTAATTTAATTTATGTGCTGTTCTATTCTACTACCTTTCCCATGAGGCCTGTTTAAGATCTATGTGAAAAATAGCTTTCTCCCTTCCATTAGTGTTTCTTCCTGCCACAATCAGCTCATGTGCTCATGCCTTGGAATAGTGATATCAGACTAATTTTAATTTATGGCCGTGGCTCTACCAATGAAAAGCTAGACATGCTTATAAATAGTATGAGATCCACCTTCAGATACGATGTTGGCGGCACAGACATATGCTTTTGTTTGGATATATCTTATTCAACATTTTAATATGTAGTAAGTGTGTAGAATGAATTCATGGAAATCCAAATGATGTATGTTTGATAAATGCATGAATGATGCAGAAATGAAGGGTAAGTTACTGTGATAGATAATAGAATCAAGTATCAAAAAAATCTTGACAAAAGCTAGCAATTAGCAAGGTGATACACCATATCTGATTTAGGAGATATTTAGATTTCAACATTACAGTTGATGCTAGTATGAGTTTAGATTTTGGGATCTGTTGGGAGGGAATTAAAATATTCAGGATATGAGAAGAACATGAATTTTGGAAGGCCAGAGGTGGAATGCATTCAGAGGTCTGAATGTCTGTCTCCCTCCAAATTTATATGTTGAAATTCTAACCATCATTACAATATTATGAGGAGGGGGAGCCTTTGGGAGGTAATCTCATTGTGAGGGTGCAGCTTTTATAAATGGATTAGTGCCCTTATAAAAGTGGCCACAGAGAACTCTGTCTCTTTTCCACAGAGAGAATACAAAGAGAAAAATGGTAGTCTACAATCCAGAAAAGAGCCCTCAAGGGAATCCACCCAACCTGACCTTGAACTTTCAGCTTTCAAAACCATGAGAAATAATTTCTATTACTTAAGGCACTAAATCTAGGTAATCTTTTATAGCAGTCCAAACTGACTAAGACATTCTCTCAGGATTAAAAACATCAACTGCACACATATACAAAGTGTTGAAATCTGGAGTTAGTGGTAGATTATGTTACAACAATAATAACAGCAACAACAGTGGCAGCAGTACTACAAAACAAACTTGAAGTTTTAGTTTACTTCAAGCTAAATCTGAATCCCTAGTTTAAAGTCCATTGCCACAAAACTCAATTTTGGAAAATGTGATGAAGCTATATAGCAAAATTGCCTTTGGGGCATGAAATACATTCTAGAAATACTCCAATAGGAAGTTCTTGCATTCTTTTTGATAGGTTGCATATACATTATTTGTGTCAGGAAAAGTCAGCAGCATTGAATATAAAAATACAAGAGATTAGCACTGGAAATTGTGATTATGTTTAGCTCATTTATTGAAATGCTTCATTTTAATAGCCAGGCATTGTGGCCAGCGCCTGTAGTCCCAGCTACGTGGGAGGCTGAGGCAGGAGAATTGCCTAAGCCCAGGAGTTGGAGGTTGCTGTGAGCTGTGACTCCACACTCCACAGCCCTCTACCAAGGGCAATAAAGTGAGACTCTGTCTCTAAAAAAAGAAAAAGAAAGAAAGAAATGCTTCATTTTGGTTATCTACATAATAGCCAGAGTCCAGGGTTTGTGTAGGGATAAGTCTAGTAGACAGGACAAAATTGCATTAAAACCAAAAATTATTATCCAATATTAATTTTAAATCGTGTCTTCCTATAGGTTTATCCTTATTTGGGGACATAAAAGCATGTTAGAATACACAGAAAAATAGCATTCAGGCTGGGAGCCCATAGCTCAGTGGTTAGGGTTCAAACCCGGCCCAGGTCTGCTAAAAACAACAACAAAATAGCTGGGCATTGTGGCAGGTGCCTGTAGTCCCAGCTACTAGGGAGACTGAGGGAAGAGAATCACTTGAATCCAAGAGTTGGAGGTTGCTGTGAGCTATGACACCATAGCACTCTACTGAGGGCGACAAAGTGAGACTCTGTCTCAATTAAAAAAGAAAAAGAAAAATAGCATTGGACACTCTCATAGACTGTTGGAGGAAAATAAGTGACACAGGAAGCTTGCATATGTCTTTCAAATTTTTCATTACATGTGTTTTTAATCAAGTAGTTGCATTTGCATTTGTCTTTTCTACAAAAATACTCAGACATATGCACAAAGATATTATGTACAACTGCTGGTTTTTAGCATTTTTCATACTATTAAGACATTGGTAAAAATCTAAAAGTTCATTAATAGGGAAATGGTTCAGAAATTTTACTAAATCTGGAATCTAAATAGGATGGGAAGAATGATGTATGCTGACAAGGAAAGATGTCCGTGAAGGAAAGCATGTTACCACCAAACACAAAATACATAAAAATAATTCCAATGTATATAAAAAAATTATTTTTTATGAATGCTAAGAGTGTAGGTCCTGTGTATGTGTGTGTATGTTTGTGTGCATACTTACATGAGAAATAATATCCATAGATCTCTCACATTTTGCACATTTTGTATCAGCTTTTGTTCTGGACTTTTATGTTTTCAAGGATGTGTGTATGGCAAATAGCCTTGGAAGATAGAAATAGTGTCTTTCTATGGGACAGGAAGCAGAGGGCATATTTGTTTGCTGTGCAGAATAATGAAGATAATGTCTCCCTCAAGAGCAAAGGATGGGCAGATTCACTAGCAGTCCCCTTTAAAAGACTGCAGTTTCCTAAAGCCCGGGTTCCTCATGGATACAGATACTGCCTTTAGCTATGAGCATGTGTGTGAGGAGGGAGTAAAGTCTTCCACCTCAAGTGATAAAGGGCAAATCCTGCAATACCAGCAGTTTCATGAACAATCACTGCATTGACTTTACCTATATACATCCAGAGGGCAGAGCTAGAAGCGATCACTGAGAGAAATTACAAAGGAAAGAGAGGTAGAAGTTGGATCAATAAAAGGAGAAACTTCCAAATACTAATAGAGATGATCTCCCACTGTTACCTCCCAAACAGAGGGGTTCATTTTCTTGGCAGGTAACAGGCAGACACAGCCAAGCTATAGCAAGGAGGTTTTATTATTTATTATATCCCTGGGGATAGTTCCCAAACAATGTATCCCCAAAGGAGGGGGTTGGGCTGGTTTTATAATCATCGGGTAATGAGATCCAATCCATTGCTGATTGGATCTTGCAATGAGGTGATGCTGGGAGGCATGATCTGATTGGTTCCTACCTGGAGTGACACCAGGGCTTGGTCTGATTGGATCCTGGATTCTGCCTGGTGGTGTCCCCTTCTTAATTCAGTCCCACTTGAAAAAAGAATTATAATCTTTATTTAGTGAGTCAATTATTATTGGATTGTGTCATTATGTGCTTACAAAGACTGCTATAATGAGCTTGATCTTTCTGATTTGGCCTCTGTGTACTTTTACCTTGTTTTTCTCCATTCCTGTATCTTTTCTTGTTCTTAGGAGTGGAATCTAAGGGCTTGAATTTAACTTGAATATTGGGCAAACCAGGTTTTTGTCTAAATGAAATAGTGAAGGTCACTGGCTCTGCTTTGATTCTGGACTGTAAGTATTTGCTCTTCTGGCCAAGGGATTATGGAGTCTTCCAGGTGCTCTAACTTACCTTGTTGTGCTCTACTTTGAGTTTAGGGCTAAAGCCCCATTGAAAAAGAAAGGATGTCATTCTTTTTGTGTGCCTCTTAATGTATCTCCCTTGGAATGGTAATAGGAAAGATCTTTCTGGGCCAGGAAAGATTGATATAATTCTGGGTATCTGGCTCAACACCCCCTGTAACACTATTCTCTTAAGGAACTTTAGTTTTTCCTATTTCCCAACAGGTATTGACAGGATTATTGCTAAAAACATCTTCTTTTGGGACAGAGAGTTTAGAGTAGAGGACTTGTATGAAGTTTTGATAATATATTCCTTTTATATAAGAATTGCTTCCATTTATATGTATAACATCACAGCATCAGTTATAGCCTTAAATACACATATACACAGTAAAATTTATTTAAAAAATGATTCTTTGTATTTTCTTTGCATACTATAGATATTAGTAAAATTAAGTTTGGAAAATGGAGTAAGGAATAAAAAATGTAAATGATTATCTGCAAAAGCAGTGCATCTTAAAATGTATTTTGTTTATGTCTTCATATTTCACAAAAGAAATCACAAATGAATACATGTGTCAGAGAAATCTCAAAAGACACATATCAAACAAATCTCAAGTAAATTTCAAAATTATTTTGTCACACGCTTAGCAGCCTGATGTCCACTACAGTAAAAATACATCAGTTCATCTCTCTCCTGTGATTTTTCATCCTGCTCTTTTCACATATGAAAAGCAGCCACAATGCCTGCATATTTCTTAGTGTAATTTTGCTGGAATTTTTTAAACTTTACCATTGGCATCTTTATCTTCTTTATGGGCCTGTTTCCATCTTATAGAGATATCTTCCTATGGGAATGTCCAGGCAGGGAAGATGGAGGCTGGCTTCTTCTCCTCATGTAATGCTAATAGAACATCCATTCCTTTTGTTAACCCTTTGGAAATGCCAAGCCATGATTTACAACTCCTCACCCCTGCTGGGCCTTTGTAAAGAAATCACCCAGATGGTGTGAAGCACTGTTGGACAGAGCAATGCAGAGCTACGGATCACAGCATCACAGGAATGTGTTGGAGGCTTTGTGCACTCAGGACAAGGCAGACACCATCAATGAAGAAAACGACAAAGAAAATAATAATAGAGGCCAATTTGAAGCCTGTACCCCAGAATACCCAAGAGTGAAGCTCTACAAAGTATCATCTGAATTTATGGAACATGATGCTTAATTGGTACTGAATATATTAACTAGATATATTAAAGAAAAAAATAAGATCATAGATACATACACGCACACACACATCACATCCATGCTTGCTTCTTTTTAGGGGTAATTTTCAAAGTGTAACATATTTTAGAGAAAGGATTGGCAAACTTTTTCTAAAAATGGACAGATAGTATACACTTTTGACTTTCCAGGTCACATCTAGTGTATGTCTCATCAATCCATCTCTATTGTCATCCCATGAAAATAGCCACAAATAATAAGTAAATGAAAGTATATGGCGGTGTTCTAATAACACTTTAATTATTGGCACAGCCATTTGAATATCACATCATTTTCATGTCATCAGATACATTTTTTTTCATCTTGTTCAACCATTTAAAAATATGAAAGCCATTCTTATCTTGCTAGCTATACAAAAATAAGAGGGGAACTGGATTTGGTCCACAGTGAAAGTTCAGTGACCCAGGCTTAATAGGGTCAAGATCCACGAGATAAAATAAAATTTTATGGCATCAAAAATTTGAAAGCATGTTGGGATTTGAGGAGATCTCCTCCTTACCATAACTCACTCTCCTTAATGGATATGATTATTTTAAAGGGCTCGAATAATCTTAAGTAGAATCCTCTGTATTTCTCCTCCAGTTGTCACACAGCATATTTCCCATTCTTTCCCTAGCTATCAGCAATTTTGACTGGTTTTCAAAAGACCATCCTACACCGGAGAGCCACCATCTGAAATGTCATAATGTGTACTGAAAACAATTGCTATACATGGCTACCAAATCTAAATTACCAAATAAAGACAAAGAAATTTATGTCCTGTTCTTGTCACATACACATCTTGTCACACCTGACCTTCGGTTTGCTAAGATATTCAGTTTAATTACAAAGCTGCAGCCAAAATTCTCTTTACCATAATTATTTCGTTGCTAAGGTTTTAAAGTCAGAAACAAACACTGGGAAAATCTTAAGGTAGGTAGGTATACACAGAGGGTGCCAAAACATGTGTACACATTTTAAGAAAGGAAAAAAAAACTGCATTAAAATTGTCATATTCAGTATACACTGATAACAAAAGATGAATACAAGTCGTGTTGAGCTCCTCTTGTTATTACAGAACTCAGAATGAGAAAATGTAAAATAGACATGTAAATTATCATACCATAATTACTCAAAGTGTTTATATCACCCTTCTTGTGTTTTTTTCTTTCTTTTTCTCCCATGGTACTTACATTAGTTGTCTATTGCTGCATAACAAATTACCATAAACTTTATAGCTTAAAATAATCTGTACTTACTATCTCACAGTTTTGAGAGGTCAACAGTTAAGGTGTGGCTAAACTGGGCTCTCTGCTCAGGGTCTTACATAACTGTAAATTAGGTGTCAGCCACATGTGTTCTCATTTAGAGCTCAGTGTCATCTTTCAAATTCATGTGGTTGTAGGCAGAATTCCCTTCTTTATAGTTCCTTGTGCCTGTAGGATTGCGGTCCTTGCTTTCTTACAGACTGTTGGCTGGGAGGAGGGGGCATTGTCAGCTTTTAGTGGCCCATACAATTCATTTCTAAAGGATCCTCTCATGACATAGCTGCTTACTTCTTTAAGGCCAGCAGGGGCTTTTCTCTTAATCCATTTTTGCTAAGAGAAAGTCTTACACAGTGTGATGTAATCCAGGGTATGACTATCCCATTACCTCTGCTATATTCTATTGGTTAGAAGCAAGTAACAGGTTCCAGCTGACATGAAGTAGAGGGGTTATACAAATGTATGATTCATTTGGGGGTCACCTTCTGGTGTTTCCACTACAATACTATTAATACTGATCCAGAATAAATTGTCTCTGTGACTCAAATATTAGTCACATAAGAATAATATCGGGTTAAATGTTTTTATACTGGTTCTACAATCCAATGTGTAAGTATTTCTCTAGATTCCCCCAATTAGGGTGGCACCTGGGGCTTAATGAGTAGGGCACCAGCCCCATATACAGAGGGTGGTGGGTTCAAACCCAGCCCTGGCCAAACTACAAAAAAAAAAAAAAAGATAGCTGGGCATTGTGGTGGGTGCCTGTAAGTCCCAGCTACTTGGGAGGCTGAGGCAAGAGAATTGCCTAAGCCCAAGAGCTGGAGGTTACTGTGAGCTGTAATGCCACAGTACTCTATGGAGGGTGATAAAGTGAGACTCTATCTCTACAAAAAAAAAAAAAAAAAAAAAAAAAGATTCCCCCAATTAGAGTATGAAACCATAGGTCCAGGTTTCTTAGGCTTGGTACTATTGACACGTTAGCTAGATAGTTCTTTGTTGTGGGGGTCTGTCTTATGCATCTTAAGATGTCTATAGTGTCCCTGGTCTACCCACTAGATGCCAGTGGCACACTCTTCTCAAGTTGTGACAACCAAACTGTCTTCAGACATTGCCATATATCCCCTAGGGTGGGGGTAAAATCAGTCCCAGTTAAGAACCACTGCCATAAATAATTCTAGCCTTTAACTTTGTTTATTTTTATTTATTTATTTTTTGAGACAGAGTCTCACTATGTTGTCCTCCGTAGAATGCCATGGTGTCACAGCTCACAGCAGCCTCAAACTCTTGGGCTTAAGCAATTCTCTTGCCTCAGCCTCCCAAGTAGCTGGGACTATAGATGCCTGCCACAACACCTGGCTATTTTTTTTTTTTGTAGTTGTCATTGTTCTTTAGCAGGCCCAGGCTGGGCTGTAACCCACCAGCCCTGATGTATGTGGCTGGTGCCCTAACCACTGAGCTACAGGTACTGAGCCTAACTTTATAATAGTAATCTGAAGCAGTCTTAGAATTATTAAACCATAACATATGAATATTACAGTGGTCCTTAAGAGTATTTTCAGAGAAGGATAGGGAAATAAATGAACTGGGGGTTTATTTTGAGTATTTTTGACTGTGTGGAGGAAAAAGGAATCTAAGATGGATGGATTTCTGGCCTGGCTATCTTTATAAATAGCAGACCATTAAAAATGGAATACAAGGGGGTTCCCATAGTTCAGTGGTTAGGGTGCCAGCCACATACACCAGGACCTGACAGGTTAGAACCTGGCCCTGGCCCGCTAAGCAAAAATGACAACTACAGCAACAAAAATAAAATAAAATATAAAAAAAAGGTATACCAAAAAAGCAAGAAAAAGAAAATAATACACTGAATTTGAGTTTTTATGGAACATCCAGGTTGGTGTATGGAACAGATATCCAAATTGGAAGCTCTACAATGAGATTTAGAACCAGGGGCCGTTGGTATTAGATGGTGGTTAAAAAGAAGAAAGGGATGCGTGAGATCACTTAGACATAGCAGTAGACTGAACAGAGGTCTGGATAGAGCCTTTGGGGTATGAAAGATAAAGAAGGAAATAATGAAATAGGAGTTAATTATAAACATTAAAAATAAACAGAATCAGGATAAGGAACAGGAGAAAAAGAGAGTGATACCATAAACTTGAAGGTAGTTAATAATTTTACCAAGAAATGTGATAATTTATGCCAAATAAAGCAGCAAGGTACATACTGGATTTAACATAAGTTTCTTAGATTTGTCAGTGGAAGTCTGGAGGTACCTCCTTCAAAGTCTGCTTCAGTCTCTTAACAATAACTTGCTTCAGTCAAGCCAGCTCATACTGATCTCTTACACTGACATCCTTGTCATGTAATAATATTACATAATTTTGCATTTCATTATTAAGTTATCAAATATTTTGGCTTTAGGTTTAAAGGGATCTCAAAAGGGAAATGCAACTCTCTTTGATCAACCCTTGTCTTAAGTCTTACAAAGAGGCCATGAAGGGGATCTTATTTAAAGCTTGCTACAGATCATGGCTGTAAAGGGTAGAGAGAGAACCAAAGTCTAAGACTGTTGACTTCTAAAGAACATCACTGATTTTCAATTCAGTGTACCTTATTCTTAGCCAGATGTCCACATACATATCTTTGTTGAGTATTTGGAATTTGCTAGTCTATGTAGGAGCTACCAAGTATTGTATTTGGGTAGTTACAAGGAAATAGTATGTGTTTCTAGAAACTTATTATTTTAAATCTCAGTTTGAAAAAAACTCCACTAGTTTAATTTAATAAATTCTATATACCCATTATACTGATACTATCACAATGTCTAAAATGAAATCAGTAGTCTCCCTCTCCTCAAGACTCCAATTCCACCCTGCAGTGTAATTACTGTTTGGAATTTAATGTGTTTTATTTTATTTTATTTTTTTGCAGTTTTGGCCAGGGCTGGGTGTGGACCCACCATCCCCTGATATATGGGGCCAGCACCCTACTCCTTTAGCCACAGGTGCTGCCCTAATTTGTTTTATTTTATCCTTTTCCTCCTCTGCACTCACATGTACAAAATCAAATATACCCTTATCTGGTTGAGAATTAGAAAATAGATTTTATTAAGTTAGAATGACATGGAGAAAAGGGAATCTTTGCACACTATTGGAGGGAATGTAAATTAGTGCAGCTATTATGGAAAACTATATGGAGGTTCCTCCAAAAACTAAAAATGGGACTATTACAAAATCCAGCAACCCCACATCTGGACATTTACCTGAAATACTTAAAGTCATTATGTCAGAGTGCTACCTCCACTCCCATGTAGTCGAGCTATAGAATCAATTTAAATGTCTATCAATGAATGAATGGAAAATAAAATGTGGCTTATGTTCTCAGTGGATAAATATTCAATTTTTTAAAGAGATAAATCCTGCCATTTGTGACAAGATGGATAAACCTGAAGGACATTATGTTAAGTGAAATAAGCCAGGCATAGAAAGACAAAAACTTGATGTTCTTACTTATACATGGACACTAAAACAATCAAACTTAAAGAAAGAGTGGAATGGTGGTTGCAGACGCTGCGCGTTGGAGCAAATGGGGAGATCATGGTCAAAGGAAACAAAGTCTCAGGTATAAGTATTTTTTCTGAGTTTGAGATATATTGCACAGTGTAGCGAATAAAATAAATAATAATGATAATAATGTACTCTAGATTTCAAAATCACTAACAGTGGTGGTGCCTGTGGCTCACAAGGAAGGTGGTGGGTTCAAACCTAGCCCTAGCCAAAAACTGCAAAAAAAAAAAAAAAAATTACCAACAGTAAATTTTAGATATTCTCACCACAAAAAAAGTACTTCAGTGATGTACATGTTAATTATTCCATATAGTAGTCATAAATTATAATATCATTTTATACCCTACAAATACATATAACTGTATTTTGTCAATTTATATTTCAAAAATAAAAATTGAAAAAGATTTAAAAAATTAGAATATCAAAATATATATTGTTGTGTAATTTGAATTTTCAAAAATTTAACTCTATGCCAAGATCATCCCTTTAAGTCAATACATGTGGACCTCTCAATTCAATATAAGTCTGGTATTTCAGAGCAGTGAAATTATTATTAATTGTTTTTAAAGATGAATAGGACTTTATTTTTTTGAGACAGAGCCTCAGGCTGTTGCTGTGGGTAGAGTGCTGTGGCATCACAGCTCACAGCGACCTCCAACTCCTGGGCTCAAGTGATTCTCCTGCCTCTGCCTCCCAAGTAGCTGGGACCACAGGCACCTGCCACAACATGGGCTATTTTTTGGTTGCAGTCATTATTGTTGCTTGGTGGGCCTGGGCTGGATTCCAACCTGCCAGCTCAGGTGTATGTGACTGTCACCTTTGTTGCTTGAGCAACAGGTGCCGAGCCAAAATTATTATTAATTTAGTTACTTATTGACTTAGTCACTTATTCACTGATGCATATTCAATTTGTTTTCAATTTATTATAAACAATGCTTCGATAATGAATATTAATAGTTCACATTAGAGTAACAGTGTTTTTTGAATTTAAAATGTTGTTAAATTGTGGGGATCTTCTTCCACCTTACCTAATCTAACTTTTCTTTTTCTCTGCTTTCACTTTTTGAAACCCACTACTTTTTTGTTTTTATTAAATCATAGCTGTGTACATTAATGCAATCATGGGGTACAATGTGCTAGTTTTATATACAATTTGAAATGTTTTCATCAAACTGGTTAACATAGCCTTCACCGCATTTTCTTTCTTTTTTTTTTTTTCCGCAGTTTTTGGCCGGGGCTGGGTTTGAACCCGCCACCTCTGGTATTTGGGGCAAGTGCCCTACTCCTTTGAGCCACAGGCGCCTCCCACTGCATTTTCTTAGTTATTGTGTTAAGACATTTATATTCTACACCTAGTAAATTTCACATGTACCCTTGTAAGATGCACCATAGGTGTGGTCCCACCGATTACTCTCTATTGCCACTTCTCCTAGATTCTTTTTTATTTTTATTTATTTTTTTTGAGACAGTTTTACTTTGTCATCCTTGGTAGAGTGCTGTGCTGTCATAGCTCACAGCAACCTTAAACTCTTGGGCTCAAACGATTCTCTTACCCCAGCCTCCCTAGTAGCTAGGACGACAGGTGCCTGCCACAACGCCTGGCTGTATTTTTGTTTAGCAGGCCCTGGCCAGGTTTGAACCTCCCAGCCCCAGAGCATGTGACTAGTGCCCTAATCACTGAGCTATGGGTGCCCAGCCCTCTCCTGGATTCTTTATGGTGAACTTAGAGCCCCGTACAAACCTGCCAATGCGGGGGGCACCTTCTCCATTGATCCTCTCTCTATTTGGTAAATACACCTCTTTAATCCTGGCTTCTTTGCCCCCCCTCCCCCATTTCTCTACTGATTCTTTCTCAGCTCTCTTTGCACATTTCTTGTCCTATAAACATTCTTAAATGGTGCTACCCATTTCCAGCCTCCCACCCTCAGGACGAAATGTTACCAATCATTAGTAACATTTGCTTTCCTCCTTCTACCAAGGTGTCCTACCAGTGAAATTGTATCATTAGACATGAGTTTCTTTACAGTTCACCCTGCATAATGCAATATCCTGGGCAAGAGATACCTTAGGAAACTACTAACGCTGACGCTGACGCACATCTGTGTTTCAGAGCAAGTCTCCTCTGGAAAAGTGGGGCATAGAGGGTACAGCTCTGTTTCCAGGCAGCTGGGGAGGAGGGGAAGAGCACTGAAAGACTATCAGGAAACACCAGGAACAAGCACTGTTGCCTTCACAGTTTTCCTTCGGGTTATTAGTCTTCACGATTCTTACCCATGTTATTGTCTTTGCTTATGACAGAACTTTCCAAAGTAAGCTAGAGGTCCTACTCGCTACTGCTGCTAATTACCTGACAATTTCTGAAACTTCTCTCAGATGTCAACAGTATTTCCGTCCTTTTTCTCATATATGCTAATTATGCAGAAGGATTAACGACTTACCACTCTGATTTCAGCAGTACGGCAAGTATTAGTCAGCCTGCCTGCTCAGAGCAATATGGGATCTGAATGGCAACAGAGAGATTTTACCTTACTGCTTCAAGAAACAGTTTCTTGAGATAAATCAACAAATCCCTAATTGGGTTTCAGTGATCAGTTGTACCCACAAGGGTTGATTTGGCAAATGAAAGCTTGAGAAGAGAAATTTTCGAAGATAAATCCAATTAAAATTGACGCTGATAGAACAGGAAATCTAAAGGAGAGACAGCTCAATCTTTTGAATTGAGCACTGAATTATGAAATAGGTTGTTATAATCTTTTCCAAGCACCTTTATTCACTCACTATCTGGCCTGGGGAAGTCCCTTCTACTCAGCACACTCATATATTGGTGAAATTAATGAATCCTGTTAATGATACAAGATGTTGCCTTTTGAAGTCTGGGGATGGCATGAAAATAAATTGCTTAAAGTCCTTCGGAATTCCCCTTGATGAGATGGATTCTCCATAATTAACAGTGAGCTACCATCAGGCTGAAGTCAAGAAGCTAAAGTGAGGAATCCAAACGATGGTTCTGTATTTTATAGAAACAACTTTGGCTCTCAGTTTAGTGGTTTTAACCAAACTCTAATGAGCTTAGGGTCCCTTGGAGCCCCTGTATGGAGCTTTTGAAACTGTCCTGAGCAATCATGGCCAGGAGTTAATGTGTCTGCCTCTGTTGAAAGCACATAACATGGCTCATCACCTGTGGTCAAGCGGCTAAGGTGCCAGCCACATACACCTAAGGTGGCAGGTTCGTATCCAGCCTGGGCCCGCCAAACAACAATGATGGCTGCAACCAAAAAATGGCCGGGCGTTGTGGCAGGCGCCTGTGGTCCCAGCTACTTGGGAGGCTGAGTCAGGAGACTCGCTTAAACCCAGGAGTTGGAGGTTGCTGTGAGCTGTGATGTCATAGCACTCTACCCAGGGGGACTGGGTAGAGGCTCTGTCTCAAAAAAAAAAAAAAAAAGAAAGCACATAACATGTTAAGTTATTCCAGTTTCATTAAAATCTGTTAAATTTGATATGATTATTATCTCCAAATTATAGATGAGGACACTTAAACACAGAAAGGTATAAAGTTTTGTCTAAATTCTATAATCTACAACAAGGTGCAAAGCTGAGATCTGAGTTTATATTCTTCAACCTCAGGCCAATTAGCTCTTTAATTTTCTCTGAAAGCTGGTAAAGATTCCATTGGAAGGTGAAGATAGCATGAATAGAGGGTGATGGGGGAGACAGAAAAGTGGCTCAATTTCAATCCCTTGCTCTTGCAGGCTCATCAATTCAAATATTTCTTCAGTATCTACTATGCTAAGTAGTGTGCTGGGGGATGTGTGTTCCTTGCCCTTATGGGGCTTACAATATGGTGAGGAAGTAGAGAATAAGAAGTAACCACAGAAATATACACACATATAATGGTGTGCAATATCAATAGTGTGAAAGAAATAATCACAGAACAGACTGACCACCAAACTACAGTCGCGTTTTTATAAGGCGGTGAGACCTCTCTGAGGTCATGCCACTGGAGCCAACATTGAAGGATGAGGAGTCAGCAGTGGGAAGTTTGGGGTCCTGGGTGGAGAGTGGAGGAAAGGAGCTGATTTTATGCTGAAAGATCAACCAGTAAAGACTAATGGAGAGAGAGCTTGTGTTCATATTCGAATAACTGCAGCAAAGCCAGAGTGGTTGGGTCTTAATGAGGAACAAACCTGGCTCTCTTTATAGATATTACTGCAATTAAAGAATTCATATTTACTTAAGATTCCTCTTCAAAAGGATGAACATTTTAATAAAGCATCACAAGAATGGAGAAGCATGAATCCTATGTACTCAATTTGGATATGAGGACAATTAATGACCCAGTATATGGTGGGGGTGGGGGAAGGGCAGAGCAGAGAGAGAGAGAGAGAGAGAAGGCATGAAGGGGGTGGAGGAAAGGAAGAGCAGAGAGTTGGAAGAAGGGAGGGAGTGGGAGAAGGAAGAGCAGAGAAAGAAAAAAGGGGAGTGAGGTGGGGGTCTCAATGTATGACACACCTTTTGAGGGCAAGGCACAAGTACAAGAGGCACTTTACCTGACAAATGCAATCAGTGTGACCTGGTTTCTTGTATCCTCAATGAATCCCCAACAACAACAAAAATGATGAACATTTTATACTTTCTAATAGTTTGCATATAGAGAATGAAAGAACTGAATTCGAAAATCACTATGTAGTGTGGTAACTGCCCCAGGCTGGGGGCGATCCCATGGCCAGCAGATTTTGTTCACAGGCTTGTGTAGAAAAGCAAGGGACATTATACAAAAGGTGGCAAACTTTCAGCTTCCCATTGACATTGCACAGGGGTCAGATCACACCAAATGAGCATCTGGATCAGATTCTGTTCCCCTGAATCTCAGGTACCTCTGAGAGCTCACTGGACTCTGGATAATAGATGTGATTGCTGTTTGGCTTTGCTCCTCACTTCAGCAAGTAGCTTCCATCCCCGAATCTGCTACTCGAAAGAAACCACCTAGCTCTATCTGTTCCAAAAAGAATCAGACAAAGGCCTTTGGATAGGTTATAATACCTGTATACTTTAAAGCTATTTTCCCCCCTAAAATATCACTACGTACTCTTTGCAACTTTCTTTTGGATTCCATCTAACTTTTTATCCATGAGACTAATGGATCACGCAGTTCACGTTAGCAAGAACTAACAGAAACGACTGGCCACTCATTAAGTGAGATAATTCCCAGGAGCAAAGAGTTAAAAAGAAGCAGAGCTTTCTTCTCAAAAGCTCACTCCAAGAGTAAGCACTGCTTCTTCTTATTTCTTCTTTTGTAGAGCTAATGTTGGGACTTTCAGAGAAACTGTCATGTACAAACACACACCACACACACATGACACACACACATACACACAGGTGAACTAGTCGCTGAGGTACAGCAGGAATCTCAGGCAAGGGAGCGATCGATATGTTAGGCCAAAAATGAACAGAAGCTAAGAGAAGGGGCAAGAGGAAAGGGTGGCAAGATTGAGAACAAAGAGAAGAGCATTGCGACCACCAACAACCATATCAGCACGTTGCACAAATTATTTTACAAATCAATTCTGGCTCTTGGGAAATTAAAACCCTGCTTGGAAATTTCACTGTGTGGGCTTCTTGTTTATCAAGAGGCCACATTGTTTTTTCGCCTTTTCCAGTGATGGAGATGGGTCCTATGGAGGCATAAGCTCTCCCTGCCTTTCACCTCCCTGCGCATGGCAGTCCAGTTCAGAGGCAAAGGCTTTGGGATCAGATTGGACTGAGTCCTGGCTTCATCATTTATTATCATGGTGCTTTTGGAAAACGATTAACCTCTGCAGATCAACAGTAATGTGGATGGTTTTGATTGGTGGTTCTCAAATTTTGATGGAGAACTAATAAAGAGGGCAAACTCACAGAGTCAAAACAGGGGCTGGACCTGTGTAATTTTACCAGGTTCCCCAGGTAATTCTGATACTCACTGAATTTTGAGAACCACTAGTTTGAAGATTAAAGATAACTCAATGTAACAACAACATCATAAATGTTTCCAACTGGGACAGTGGAAAAGGGCTTTGTCTTTGGCATCCAAGACCTGAATTCCTCTGTAGATTTCACCGCTTCCGAACTGGGGTTTGGCTAATTAACTTAATTTGCATGCCTCATAGTGTCCCAATTTGTTAAATAAGGACAATAATGCCTACCTCTCAGAGTCACGGGTTTAATGGGTAAGCTGACTCACAGAAGGTGATTGATGGATACAGGCTGAAATAGAATCTCTCGCTACATTTGCATGTGTGTTATGTATATAGAACCTTCTGAACACAGAGCTGTGAATTTGACTCCATTAAAATTAAGACTTTTCTGATAGATTATTTCCTGAACATAGGGATTCAATGCATGATTACCACTGCATTTACCCATGGTACTCAGTAAAAACTTTTCACATAGAATGCTTCCATTACATAACATATAGCTCCTGTAGACTCCCACTTTTAAACCCTCCATCCAGTTTCTCACATTCATTCAATAAATAACCTGAGTTGACTTTCCCTAGAGGACTGAGGAAATACTTTGCTTTCCTGGGCTAGAAATGATTTTTATGAACTATGTGCAAATGCTCTTAACTTAGGACCAATATTGTAGCAAACCTTGAACATGGGTCATAGTTGCTCAACTATGCTTCCAAGTTTAGCCATTTTCTGACTTTTTCAAACTCAAAAAAACTTACCATCTTGCTAAAAGGGTTTGTATAGACCCCCAAATCTTCCACCTATCTGATCCTGGATAGCAATTTTATTATGTATTGCTCATTACGATGATGGTTTTAAAATCATTTCTTATAACAAGGAGATTCCCTAGGATGCTACAATTAAGAGAGGAGCAAGTTCAGTCTGGCCTCCGGGCTCAGGCAGTACAAAGAAGGGAGTAGTTGGAGGGCTGGGGAGAGAGGAATGAGAGCCAGAGAAGAGAAAATGAGCAGCAGCCTCCTTAATGACCACCCTGCTTGAACAATCCCGCCTCCAGTAAGCAAAAAGAAAGCCACAGGCTTAACTGAGAAACAGCCTTGGAGCAAGGCATGAGTGCCCTTGTGTTCCTTTATTGTGTTCTCTGGCTTGGGAGTGGGTTCAATTGCTTCAGACCACAGAGCCCACATCCTTCCCTTTCATTTCCATATCTCTAATTTTCTCTTTCCTTTTCTTTCTTTCTTCTCCCTGATCCCCCTCTTTTCTCTGATCTCTTTTTTCTTCTAGTGAATGATGTCGTGAATGAAGAGTCATTCCACAGTCTCCCTTTGAAAGCTTCCTATTTCCTACTGAAGGAACGCCCCCTAACCTCACGGGGTGACATGTGGACTGTAACAGTCACCATTTGACATCAGTTCAAAGTCTCCATGCTGATAGCTTACACCAGCAGCAGAGACTTGGTTTAGGGACACTCAGAGGAAAATTACATAATAGAACCACAAATTTCCCTTCAGTCTTTCCTTGATTTCTTGATTAAAATGGCCAGGACAACATTTTAACCATGACTTTAAATTATTACTTACTTATTTATTTTTGAGACAGAACCTCAAGCTGTCACCCTGGGTAGAGTGCCGTGGCTTCCCAGCTCACGGCAACCTTCAACTCCTGGGCTCAAGTGATTCTCCTGCCTCCACCTCCCAGGTAGCTGGGACTACAGGCACCCACCACAAAGCCCGGCTATCGTTTGGTTGCAGCCATCATTGTTTGGTGGGCCCAGGCTGGATTCGAACCCATCAGTTCAGGTGTATGTGGCTGGCGCCTTAGCCGCTTGAGCCACAGGCGCCGAGCCTAACCATGACTTTAAATTTTAACAGTGATCTCTTGCAGTTTGTAAGGTGATGTTTGTGCTCATTTATGTTCGAAAGTTTTGTCTTCTTGCATTGCAAACAAACAGGTTATTTTGCTCCCTGTGGAAGAAAAAAATCCACATAAAAGCCTCAATAAAATCAGGTGAGTGATCAGAGATCAATGTAAGTTTGTTCATCCTTTACATTACATCATCTAAATCAAATGCTGCTATTCTCTGGGTCACATTCAATTCTCTTTTGCCTGTAAAGGCATCATGCCTGATTAAAAAGTCCCTCTGGGGGTGGAGCCTGGGCATAGGTATCTTTTTTTTAAAGTTCCATGAGTCTAATGTACAGCCACTGTGGAGAAATACTATTTCTTGTGAGGAAGTGGATGGTATAGGCAATCCTACCTTGAATTTCTCAGGACAAAATAGTTTCTGCCCCTGCCTTGCCAGTCTCCTATCCCACCATCTTGTTTTAGTATTTTCTTCATAACACTAACTGCCTGTAATCTTTACACACTTTGTGTGTTATTTATGTACAGCCAAACTCTTCTCTAAGGAATATAAGCTTTCGTGAACCCAGAACAGCATTTGGGATAGGGAAGTTGTTCTATTGTACATGTCAAATGCATTTAAGGCTATTTTTAATGTCAGCTTTCTCATCTGTACAATGAACAAAAGACTATTACCTGGCTTTAATGGATTGCTCTGATAATTCATGACATTGCATCCATGTAAACTGGTGGATAATGTGAAATTCAAAGAAATATGACCTTTATTAGCACAAGACAAAATGTTTCCCAAATATTATAGTTCATGGGTTGAAATTTCCAACATTAGATTCTCTTGTTTGGTTTCCAGCTGCCTACTGTTAAAGTGTAAATTGTTTACCGTAGCAGAATAATGTTCTCTAGATGAATTCTTGTCACTTAGCAACCCTAAAGTATACAACAAGTTAATTTTGAAGTATATGCAAAATGTAGAGAAGTTCTGTACTATTGAGGCAGGGGATCCTAGCCAGTTAGTAGGAAGAAATGGCTGGGAGAGGTCTAGAGATTTGTCAGGATATTGAGAACACTAGGTCTCAATATGGGACCTGAAAAGGGAGAAAGAAAGTGAGTACATGAATGCCAAACTTTGTTGACCCTCAGTAAGGGAATTCTACAGCGATCTCTGGTCAGAAAAGTGAAGTAGCCGTGCTTTTGGTCGACAATAGACCATACGGATGGGATATAACTTCAATTATATCTTTCGATCCTATGATAATTGGTGATTTATTGTCCTCTGGATTAAAAAAGGGGAAATGGTAGTTAAAGATGTTAGTTAAGCTTGTAAGGAGGTGGTGCCATAGAGTGGTTAAGGACCATGAGTCTTTAGAAAGGCAGGCTCAACTCCAACCTGTACCAGGTACGGGACCTTGGGTAAGTTTCTGACATCTCTGTGTCTCAGTTTTATGATAATAATAACCAATAACTATATTTTAGGGTTGTTGTGATGATTAAATGCATTACTCTGTATAAAGCACTCAGAATATCAGTACATAATCATATCAGGTACTGCATAATCATACATGGGGTGTATGCAGCCAGTGGGCACCAGGATTTGTAAAAGCTTTTAAAATTTATATATATTTTGATAAATGTTCACACACTGAACATATTCATGTACCTAGATTATGAAATATTACCAGCCCCCCCAAACTATCTTCATGCTCCCTCCCAATTATATAAACCCCTGCCAAGTAACCAACATCCTAACTTCTAGCACAGTTTTATACTTTGTCTAGGAGGGATGGAGCCTATAATGCATAATCTTCTGTGCCTGGCTTCTTCTACTCAACACCATATTTATAGATTCACTTATGTTCCTGTGTGCAGATGAAAGTCATTCACTTTCACAGGTATCTGGTATCCCGCTTGTAAATTTACCACAATTTGTATCCATTTTAGTGTAGCTATGCATTTGAATAGATTTAAGCTATTATACATAGTACTGCTATGAATATTCTACTAATCCATTTTGTTATCATGTGGACACATCTTATTTGGTATACACCTATGGGTGGAACTTCTGGCTCATCATGTATGAACATAATCAGCTTTGGAATAGACTATAAAACTGAAAATGGTTATATGGTAAATACTCCCATCCGTAGTGTGTGAGAATTCTACTACTTCGTCTTTTCCATTGTAGGTATTACGGTGGGTACAGAGTGGCCTCTCACTGTGGTTTTACTTTGCATTTCCACGATGACCAATGAAAGTGAACCCCTGTTTAATGGGTATTTGGACATCTTCTGTGAAGTAACATCAAGATTTGATCTTAGGGTTTTCTAGGTCAAAAGCCTGTATGCTCTTCTGATCTCCACTTTTTGTTAATAACGGCCTTTCCCCCAAACTTTTCAGAGAAATGTAGGTCCTAATTTAGAAACCTAGGGTATTGACTATTTTTATTTGGTATTTTTTCCCCCTTCGGGCATTTAGAGAGAATTATCCTCTGGTAATAGAGGGGGGAAAGGGGTTCTTCCATGAAACACATTTTTGCTCTTCCTTTTGTTGGTATTCAAAGTGGAATTAAATTATCTCAGCTCTGCAGTTAGCTCAGAGCTCAGCAGAGAGGGAAAAGGAAGACAATAAGGGGAGCCGACCTGCTTCTGGAGGTTCCATGACACGGTTTTTACTGACTACCAGGGCTTTCCAGAGTCAGGTGAGTGTGAGCAGCGGGGAAAGGGAGGATCTGTGGTGTGGGGAAAGATTTAGCAACGTATATATGAGAATAATGACAATACAGAAAGCCTGTGGGGATTTTATAATAGAATGTATGATCGTAGCTTTGGGTTTTAAGCTTTCTCTCACTGTTAATACATGCACAGGTATATCTACGTTTCCTACAAATCTTTCTGCAGGGAATCTAAGTAGGGAAAAGTTACTATTGTTAAGATTTATCGCTTGCAAAACACCTAAGATGTTCCTGCTTTTCTTTATTGACGTGTACAGAGGAATGCCAACTGATACCCTAACATAACTTAATTTTACACATAACAGCCTTAGTATCACTCAGAATGTTCTAGCTAATGAATTTATTTTCTTGGCTTATATCCAAATCACACAGAGCTTTTCTTTTCCTGGACTTAAAAGAAACTTCTTTCTCAAGAACTCCTCAAATATAAATTATTTAACAACATCATTTCGTTTTAGCTTGGGAAAGTTGGTGGGGCGGGAGGTACATTCTGAGTCACCTGTGCCAATCAGAACATTGCTGAGAACAAAGTATACTTTAATTGTCCCAGCTGCATCTATTCAGCCCTATTTTGACCTTTCCTGTCTTTCAGTCTAAGGAAACACTAATCTTGAAAAACAAAGAGCCCTTTGATGACTGTAATACATTTTTCTAGTGTAGCATGCCCTCTGGCTTAGGGTATCTCTATAAACTATTGAATCTGTTAGCAGCAGAGTTGACTCTGGTTAAACATGAACGGACTACTGACAATTGGAGAGACTGTCTTCAAAAGCATAGCCTGAGTCATTGAAAACTATTAAACAAATATCATCTTCATTAGGCATTTAGAAGCAGCAAACATATGTTTCCACTGTTCTAACAGTTGGTGTTCCAGCCACTATTTTTTTGAGACAGAATCCTATTCTGTTGTCCTAGGTAGAGTATCAGTGACATCATGGCTCACAGCAACTTCAAGTCCCCTTCAAGCCATCCCCTTGCCTCAGACTCCTGAGTAGGTGGGACTACAGTTATGTACCACCACGTGCAGCTGGTATTATCCATTTTTAGTAGGAAGAGGGTCTCGCTCTTGTTTAGCCTGGTCTTTATGCTAGGGTGGGACCTCTCTCATAGCAAGCCTAAAAGGTAGTTCCCTGCTTCCTAGGAATTCAGAACATGACATTGCACCTGGAGTCACTTTTGATATGACGTTTCCTGAACCACTTAAACCATTTGCCTATTGCCAAGAATAGTAATTAATAGTAATTAATGTTGTATACTTACTACAGAGAGGCCTGCTGTTTTGCTCATTCTGGATTTTTTTTTTTTTGACAGTATGTCTTTAGGGAAAGTCAATGCCTTTGTTTTACTTCTCATGACATCTCCTTAATTCAGAAATTATACTTCAATCTAATTTGTTCATTCAATCAGTATTTAAATATCTATTACAGGTGTATGGAAATATCCCTGGACAAATCGTATTTTACAGAATAGACACAATTTGTATATTCGTGGAGCTCCCAGCACACACTGGGAATTAGGGAGGTGAGGTGATATATAGGTAGACTATCAGATAAGTATTACTGCTTTGAAGAAAGTGAATTTCATGCAATGACATTTAGTAATGGAAGTGAGGATACAGTTAAATCATGTGGTCTGTGAAGGACTTTCTGAGGAAGTGTTATTTCAACTCAGATGTCATCAATGAGAGAGTCAGCCATGGGAATAGATGGAGGAAGAATGTTCCAGGAGTGGGTCTGGTGAGTCTGTAGAACTGCTAAGAGGCAGATGCAGAAGGAGCATAGTGTCCAAAGGGAAGAGAAGAACAAGTGGAAAATGGGGATTTATCATGACAAGATAACTGGGCAATCATGCAAACACGCCTGCACAACGCTATTGATCACAGCATTATTTATCATACTGAAAAACAGGAAACAGCCTAAATGTCCTACAATATAGGAACTGTTACATGAATGAAGATTCATGCTTATGCTTTAAAATTGGGCAGCCATTAAAAAGGAGATTGAAGATGGATGATAAGTGTCACCTATGCTTTCAAACATGGATTCTGGAACAAAAATGCCCAGGTTCAAACTGAGCAGGTTGGTCTGCTAAGCAGCTATGTGGCCATAGGCAAGACATATAACCCCTTCTTGCTTTGGATTCTTAATCTGTAAAATGAAGATACTAGTACTCCAAGATAGCCAATTTAAAATTTATATGAGAAGAGTGTCTTTTGCATATTAAGTATTATTATTGCCATCATCATCTATGTTATTGACAGAGAAAGCTGGCCACTGTGAATTACAACGTAAGTTACACTATTATCGAACAGGGTATCTAACATATGCTTTTAAAAAAAAACTTCTGCATAAAAGAGGTAGAATTTAATAGAGAATATTAATAGTTATCTCTAGATGATAGCTTTCATTTTCTTCCTCATTTTTTATGTATTGCGTATATTGTACTTTTATAATTAGGCTTTATTACTTTTATAATCAGATAAGACAATAGAACTAATTCACTTTTATAGAAATACATTGGATGATATGATTCCAAAGTGTTCTAGAAAAGTGATTTTAGAAGAGTAGGTTACAGAAACTCTGAATGAAGTGGTGGAAGTGTATGGTCATATCTTTTATGGACAGATCCCCTTAATTCTTTCTTTTTTTATTAAATCATAGCTGTGTGCATTAATGCAGTCATGGGGTACAATGTGCTGGTTTTATATACAATTTGAAATATTTTTATCAAACTGGTTGACATAGCCTTCATGGCATTTTCTTAGTTATTGTGTTAAGACATTTAGATTCTTTCATTCAACATCAGAAAGTGCTGGGGGTACAGTGACAAATATGATTTCTCCTTTTCAATAGCTTTCAATCTAGCTGAGATAACAGATAAGTAATTCGTAGTTAAAGTCCTATTGATGTCAGAAAGTGTGAAAAGCTTCATGGAAGAGGCAACTCATCAGGTGAGTTTTGAAAAATTGGTTGAGATACAGATAGACTGGCTTGGGCAGCACTCTAAGCAGACATAGTTGTGTCTGGACAGTGTGGAAGCAAGAGACAACATGGCAAGTACGGAGAACCACAGGATTTTCACATGGCTGCACTTTTGGGTAGAGAGAAGTGAGACTGAAGAGATCGGTAAGGGCAAGATTCCGGACGGACTTCTCTCCCATCCCAGGGAGTTTGTATGTAATCTTTTTTTGGTTTTCCTATTTTGTTTTTCTTCTCTCTCTATTATCTTACATTTCACCTGGTCCCTGTGCTCCACCCTAAACTTCCCTATCTCTCTCTTTGAGATAGTCTTGCTCTATTGCCCAGGCTGGCGTGCAGTGGTATAATCAGAGCTCTCTATTGTCTTGAACTTCTAGGCTCAAACGATCCTCCTGCCTTATCCTCCTGGGTAGGTAAGACTATGGGCATGCATCACCCTGCTTGTCTAGTTTTTAAATTTTTCTATGGATATGAATTTTTCTGTAGAGATAATCTCAAACTCCTGGCCTCCCACCTCAGCCTCTCAGAATGCTGGGATTCCAGGAGTGAGCCACTGTGCCTGGCCTGGGCCTACATTTATTCTTAAATGTAATGAATGGGGAGCCAAAGAAGAATTTTAAAAATATGTCATAGGACAAGAATCAGATGTGTGTTCATGTGAGTTTTGAATGATTCAGGTTTCTGGAAGAAGCTCAACATTCTTTCATTTCTAGTGGTAGAAATCAACTCCTTCTGATACATGGCAATTCAGAAAAATAAAAGATTTGAAGTCTCCCTGCACAGTCATGATACTTCTCTCAAATTCAGATAGCAAAGTCTGTCTGGTATTATAATTTCTAGCAAAACGTTCTCAACTTGCCTTGTTTAAACAGCTTAGAAAATGTTTAAGGAGAAAAATGACTTTCTTTTACAGTAACAACACAGTACAGATGTATTTACAATCAGAGTGAAACATGGCAGGTGGCCTCAAAAAGCCTTTTTCAGAAATCTCTATTTCTTCTTAATAAAGAGCTGTGGCAAACTCAAGCTAGTGTTATTTTTCAAGTGGCTATAATACTTTTTGGTTTTCTCTATTAAAAGTAGATGGGCAAGAAGGATGGAGACTTTACATCCTTCATGTTCACATGGATGGAGCTGGAGAATGTTCTTCTGAGCAAAGTATCGCAAGAATGGAGGAAAAAGTATCCAATGTACACACCTTTATTATGAAACTAATTTATACCTTTTATATGAAAGCTGTAACCAAATAGCCTAAGAATGTGGGGAGGGGGGAGGGAAAAGGGATGGGGGAATGGGTGGAGGGAGGGAGATTGGAGGGACCATTTTTGAGGTCTATCTTACAGGGGTACAAGTGAAACTCTCTAAGAGTAGAATCAGAATGTTTTAAAACTATAACTGAGAAAATGACATGAAGGCTGTGTTGATCAGT